>PVKU01011518.1:0-42753 GCA_004027475.1 Anoura caudifer | reverse complement strand
ATGAGGGAAAATCACCATGTGGCTTTAGCAGAGAATTGCCACTAGGCTTTGCCCGAGTGGAGACCCTCTCGCAGCTTTGCCAGAGGGAGAGATTCCACATGGTTTCACCAGAGTGCAGACCCCTGCAGCTTTGGTGAAGAGGGAGAGCCACGAGGCTTTGCCACAGTGGGGACCCCTTCCCCACAGCTTTGGTAGAAGAGGGACCACGTGGCTTTGGGGTGCTCCCTTTGGCTGTGTGGCCTGGGAGCAAGAGAGACTGCCTGAAAGAAGGGTGAAAGGACTCTTGCCAGTAGGCCATGAGAAGGTGCCACATGGCTTTGGATTAATTAGAGATCCTGCCTGGACGACAACACAGCTGACGGTGTCAAGAGCCTGGATCCCGGACGTGTGCTTCTCTTCCTTGCAATTACGGTACCCTGACTTAGGGCAGAGGGAGAGAGGAAGCACTGTGGGTGTCTGTGGGTATCCTAAAAGACTATGATATTTTAATGAAGTTAAGTTGCTACTTTAACTCTGTATAGCATTAAATAAACATTTCCTTTCCTTTTCACAAATCTCTGGCTTTGAGAGACATCTTTCCATAAGGCGGCGGACAATAACGAACCTTTTCTGTTGCTCTGTAACAGTTTTTGGGGGCTTGTCCGGGATCTTAATTGCCCGTGGAAGACTGACCCCTCAGGTTCGAGAAAGTGAGACTTTGGAAGTGTTTTGCCAGTCTCGAGAACCTTCTGTTTGCTCTGTAACAGAAGGACAGTGTGTCCCGTTAAGGATGTGATGCTCAAACTTATTGCAGGTAACAGATTTAATTAGGAGCCTAAATGGAAGCAAAACCAACTAAAAGTGTGGATACATTTGTGGGTAACATAATGGGGGAAAAACTGTGGGGAAGAGATTACATTTTCCTCTTTTCCCACTGTGGATGGTTTTTCCACGTTTTGTGAAAAACTTCTTTGCATCCTTGCCTTTTAGATCTAGAAGTTGTGGTGATTACCTTTCACTCAGGTGTTGGTAACAGAAGATAGAATAAGGATGAATAAAATGTAGCATTCTGAAAACAATCAGGGCTCTTTGGACTTCACAATTTCTTGAGATACAGACGATAGTTCTCAAGCTTCAGTGAGCAGTGGAGTACCCAAGATGCTCTTTGCTTTGCCCACCCTCAGTGTTTCGGATTAAGTAAAGCTGGGCTCAGAAACTTTCATTTTGAACAAGCACCTCAGGTAAAATAGATAAGGGGGAGTTTAGAGGGAATGTTTGTTTTGTTTTTAAAGATAAGAAAATGAAAAGAAGGCATTTTTAAAAAATGATGCAATTAACCTATTGCTGTGATTCTTAAAATGAGTAGCCTGGTAAAATCTTGATAATTTGGGTGAGTTGTGGTGGTTGGTGTTTTTTGAGGAAATGGCCCTGCTTGTCTAAGTTGTCAATGTTATGTGTGTAGAGTTAGTCATAATATTCCTTATCTTTTAAAAAAATTTTTACTTTATTATTTTTCTATTACCATTTATCCCCCCATACCCTTTTCTACCACCACTCACCCCCTCCCCATCACAATCACCACACTGTTGTCCAAGTTCGTGAGTCCTTTTTCTCCTTTTTTCTTTTTTGCTCAATTCCTCCAGCCCCCACCCCCACTGAGCTGCCATTCTGCTCTCTACCTATGAATCTGTCTGTATTTAGCTTGTTAGTTCAGTCTGTTCATTAGATTCCACATATGAGTGAAACTATATGGTATTTGTCTTTCTCTGACTGGCTTATTTCACTTAGCATAAAGTTTTCCAGTTCCATCCATGTTGTTGCAAAGGGTAAAATTGTCTTCTTTTTATGGCTGAGTAGTATTCCACTGTGTAAATGTACCAGAGCTATTTTATCCACTCATCTACCAATGGATACTTGGACTACTTCAATTCTTGGCTATTGTAAATAATGCTGCAAAGAACATAAGGGTGCATGCATCCTTTTGAATTAGTGTTTTGGGTTTCTTAGGATAAATTCCCAGTGGTGGAATTGCTGGGTCATAAGGTGGATCTATTTTTAAATTTTTTAGGTAATATCCATAACTGCTTTCCACAGTGGCTGCACCAATCTGCATTCCCACCAACAGTGCAAAAGTGTTTCCCTTGCTCCACATCCTCATGAGCACTTGTTTGTTGATTTACTGATGATAGCCATTCTGACAGGTGTGAGGTGAAATCTCATTATGGTTGCAATTAGCATTTCTCTGATGATTAATGACATTGGGCACCTTTTCATATGCCTATCAGCCATCTGTATGTCCTCTTTGGAAAAGTGTCTATTCAGGTCCTTTGCCCATTTTTTAAGTGGATTGTTTACTTTTTGGTGTTGAGTTTTATGAATTCTTTATAAATTTTGAATATTATCCTCTCATCAGATATATCAGCAAATATGTTCTTCCATTAAGTGGGTTGTCTTTTCCTTTTGTCAATGGTTTCCTTTGCTGTGCAACAACTTTAGTTTTAAGTATCCTTATTATTCTTTTGTTGGCTGTGTCTCTAGAGATATCCCATTTTATTCTTGATATTGGTAATTTGTCTTCTCTCTTTTTGTCTTTGTGGCTATATTGCTATATTTAAAGTAAGTTTCTTCTCAACACATATAGTCAGGTCATGATTTTTAATCTACTTGGCCAATCTGTGTCTTTTATTTATTCATTTTTTTAATTGAGAGAGAATGAGAGAAACAGAGAGAGACAGGGAGAGAGAAAGATATCAGTCGTTGTTCCACCCATCCACACGTTCACTGGTTGATTCTGGTTTGTGCCCAGACCAGTGATTGAATCCACAACCTTGGCATAGTTGAACGATGCTCTAACCAACTGAGCTACCTGGCCAGGGCTAATCTATTAATTGTTTGGGTCTTTTAATTAATTTGGGTCTCTTTAATTTAATTTGGGTCTCTTTATTAATCTATTAATCTATTAATTGTTTGAATCCACAACCTTGGCATAGTTGAACGATGCTCTAACCAACTGAGCTACCTGGCCAGGGCTAATCTATTAATTGGCCAAGTCTTTTAATTGTTTAACTTAGACCATTCCTATTTCATGTAATTATTCATATGTTAGGGCTTCAATCTGCTGTTTTATTTTTTTGTTGTTTTCTGTTTGTTCTCTCTGCTTTTTGTTTTTCTGTCTTCCTTTTCCTATCTACCTGTGGGTTATTGGAACCTTGTTTAGATTTCATTTTGATTTATCTACAGAGTTTTGCAATATCTCTTTGTATAACATTTTTTCAAGTATATTTTATTGATTATGCTATTACAGTTTTCCCAATTTTTCTCCCTTTGTCCCCCCTCCACCCTGCATCCCCCAACCCTCCATCTTCCCACACCCCTTAGTTCATGTCTATGGGTTGTACGTATAAGTTCTTTGAGTCCTCTGTTTCCTATACCATTTTTGATGTCTCCTCATCTATTTAATACCTATTGATTATGCTTCTTCCTTGTACCTTTTCCCCATTCCTTCCCTCCCCTGCCCCACTGATGACCCTCCATGTGATGTCCATTTCTCTGATTCTGTTCCTGTTCTATTGTTTGCTTAGTTTTTGTTTTTGTTTTTCTTTCTTTCATTTTTTAGGATCATTTGTTGATAGTTGTGTGTTTGTTGTCATTTTACTGTTCGTATTTTTGATCTTCCTCTTCTTAGATAAGTCCCTTTAACATTTCACATAATAAGGGCTTGGTAATGATGAACTCCTTTAACTTGACCTTATATGAGAACTTTATCTTCCCTTCTAAATGAAAGCTTTGCTGGATAGAGTAATCTTGGATGTAGGTCCTTGCCTTTCATGACTTGGAATACTTCTTTCCAGCCCCTTCTTGCCTGCAAGGTTTCTTTTGAGAAATCAGCTGATAGCCTAATGGGAATTCCCTTGTAGGAACTCTTTCCTTTCCTCTTGCTGCTTTTAGGATTCTCTCCTTATCTTTAGTCTTGGGTAACTTGATGATGTGCCTTGGTGCATTCCTCTTTGGGTGCAACTTCTTTGGGACTCTCTGGACTTCCTGGAAGTCTATTTCCTTGGCCAGACTGGGGAAGTTTCCTTCATTATTTGTTCAAATAAGTTTTCTGTTTCTTGCTTTTCCTCTTCTGCTTCTGGCACCCCTATAATTTTGATATTGGAATGTTTCAAGTTATCAAAGAGGTTCAAAAGTCTCCATTTTTTTTGAATTCTTGTTTCTTCATTCTCTTCCACTTGGATGTTTATTTCTCCCTTTTGTGCCAAATCACTGGTTTGAGTCCTGGTTTCCTTCCTGTCACTGTTGGTTCCCTGAATATTTTGCTTTATTTCATTTTGGGTATCTTTCATTTGTTCTTTCATTTTTTGACCAAGCTCAATCAGTTCGGTGAGCATTTTGATTACCAGGGCTTTAAATTCTCCATCAGATAGGTTGGCTATCTCCTTATCATTTAGCTCTCTTTCTGAAGTTTCAGTGTTCCTTCATTTTGGCCCTATTTCTTTTTCAGGGGGGCCCCTGTTAAGTTGTAAGTTGTAAGGGGGCAGGGACTTAGGTATTCACCAGGGCAGGGCAACCCTCCTTGCTGTGCTGCAGAGCTGCCTGTGGGGGAGGGGCCAAAGAGGGAACGAACTCTCTTGCATGAGAATGGGAATTTCTCCTGTCGTCGTGGCACTGCTGTAGTCCACATCCCACTCTGAGTCTCAGTTTCCCCTAAGTCTGCCCCGCCCACGCAACTCACGCAGTGCTGCAGCCAGCCCAACCCACACTGGCTGTCTTGCCTTTGTTTTTCTCTGTCTGCTCTCTTACCAGTCTGATTGTTCTGTTTGACTGTCTCTTTAATTCTGTGGTGGTTGGAATTCCATGCATTTTGATTTTCTGGCACTTCTGTTGTTTATTGATTTTAGATTGGTTGTTATCCTCCTTTTTGTTGTGTGAGGAAGTGAAGGGTTCCCATGTATGCCTCTATCTTGTCCAGAACTTATATAACATTTTTAGTAGTTGTTTTAGTTGTTAATATATACCTAACTCATCACAGTGTCCTAGTGTTGTGCTTTTATTAGTTCTAGTGAAGTATAGCTACCTTTCCCACCATCGCAGTCTCTTACCCTCCCTCATTCACAATTGTCTTAACTACTTCCTCCACATGCACTTAGAACCACACCAGAAAGTGTTATAACTTGTACTTTAATCTCAAACATAAAAAAACAAACAAACAAAAAACTCGAAAGAGCAGAGGATTCCACTGCACTGACCCATATTTTTGTTTGTTTCTTTTCTTCCCTCCTGATGTTCTAAGGTTCCTACTTTTATCATTTCCTTTTTGTTTAAAGGATGCCCTTTAATTGTTCTTTCAGGGTGGATCTGCTGGTGACAAATTCTCATTTTTCTTCTTCTGAAAATGTCTTGATTTTTTTCCTCAAGGTTATTTTTGCTGGGTGTAAGATTCTGGGTTGAGGGTTCCTTCTCTCAGCTGTCTTCTGATTGTCCCACCTCACTCTGACAGGACACTTACTCCTGCTCATGGGGACCTTCACTCTTATTAGGTGCATCAGATGTCTGGCTGGGAGAGTGCTGTGTGGCTTGTTCCTGACTCACACCTGAATCTGGAGTTTCTACTTCCCACTTCAGTGTTCTGCTGAGCAAAACACTGTGAAACAGGATCTGTTCTGTTCTTCCTTGATTTTGTTGTTTGTTTGTTTGTTTTCTAGAAAGACACTTGTAATTGTGTATAGAACCTGTGGCATTGGCGAGTTGTGAGGAATACTGGCAAGGGGGTCTCTGATCAAAGTAGGAATGGGCATATAAAATGATTAACTTTTAAAATAGTAAATTATTTTCCAAAGGCTATAGTAATAGTAATATTTCAACTAAAAAGAGGCCAGTGTGTAAGAATATTCCTAGGACTTCAGGACTTTTTCTGTCAGGCAGGACCAGGGTCAGCCTTGAAATGTTATTTTTGAGTTGTATCTGTTCTCATCATAATAATCCAAATACAACTGTCATAGTTTTGATATGGGTCATATATAAAATATGCTCAAGTAGACAGCAGAGTTAATGTGCCTTGAAGTTATATTCCTAAAGGACAGATGGGACAAAATACTTTATCCAAAAGAGAAGTTTTGGAATAGGCTCACATGTCCAGATCAGAGAAGGTACTGGTGTCATCGGACCCTGGATTAGTGGGAGGGAGTTTGGAGAGCTGTGTCCAGTTGGTAACATCACACTTTAATGCAGCAAGAATATACTCACACTATTTACCATGTGTGAGTCTTAGGCCACCTGCATCAGGAAGGGAGGCCTCAACACTGTGATCCAGGGCCCATCCCAGATATTCTGACTACATCAGAGCATAGGGGTAGGGGTGGGGCTGGCAGTCTTCATCTCTATGAGGCATTCCAGGCGGTTCTTAGGCATACTGAGGTTTGATGCCAAAACATAGCCCTTAGGGTGATGGCAGATCTAGAAACCAGGCCACCTGAGATTCAAAGGGAGCTGTGATTACAGGTGACTCTGAACAACTCAGGGGTAGAGGCACCAATCCCACAGTCAAAAATTCTGTAAGTTCTGATTCCCCGAAAACTTAACTAGAGTTGGCCCTTCATGTCAGTGGTTTCAACGAACATGGGATGGAAAAGGGTATTTTTGATGTGGGGTTGGGATCTGCAGCTGGGAAACTGTGGTTTCAGTGAGAAAATACTGTTTTCAATCCAAGGTTGGTTGACTCTGCCTGCGGGAAACCCGTGAATAAGGAAGGACTCACTGTATTTACTGAAAAAAAAATATCCTCTTGTAAGTGGACTCATGCACTTCAAACCCATATTCTTCAAGGGTCAACTTTATTTGGTTTGGAGAGGAACAGGCACGAAGAGGAACTATGAGTGTCTTCATTTCTCAAGGCCTGTCACTACTCTAGAAGTCCCTGGTCAGTGAATGTAAGTTACATGGTGACAGATTTCAGCCCAGTGTGAAAAGAAAAAAAAAAATCTTTTAAATTAGCATTTAGAAATGTAAAACTGTCCTGGTTGTAACTTTCTGGATACTGGACATTTTCAGTCAAAGGCTGCAAGAACTTGTTGAATGAAATAAGGGACTATATTTCTAAAACATTTTCTGAGAATCGCTGACCCTATGTCACTTAATTAGTTCTCTGCCTTTAGAAGACCATACGGGTTCCAAAGTCTTCAGACTTTACATCTCCCCATGTTAAGCTGTGGTAACCAGTGTATTAACTGCCTTCTGTTTTGAAGTGCTTTTTCAGATGTGTCCTAAGTTCCCCTTCATATGTTGCACCTCCTTCTAGACCCCAGAGCTGATGCTGAGATGTTCCCAGGCACCACAGTGTCATAGATGACATCCATTATCCACGACAGCCCTGCTGGGCAGAAAAGCATCACTGGTGATGAAGCCCCTTTGTAATCACACATACCTTTTGCCTCTCTCCTTTTGAAAAATGTCTGTAGTTATTTCTGCTCATTCCTTCACTTTGCTGAGATGATTTTGAATTTGTTGTTTTGAGTAAATGTCTAAATTCAGGTGCCTAGGATTACCCTTGGACTGTTTGTCTGACAGCTGTGAATTTAGTGAATCTCTTATCTGTCTCATCTCCATCCATGAAGCTTACCAGCAAGTTCAAGGTCAGGATAGTATTAATGTACTCCCACACTGTGTGTGTGTGTGTGTGTGTGTGTGTGTGTGTAGTGTATTAGATAGAAAAATTATTGATAACAATGGGCCCCATGATTCTCTTTCTAGGGGCCTAGGAGATGGGGCTAAGGGTATGGCCAGACAAGGAATTTATACTTGTAAATTGATACTGTTAATATTTATCAGAAGAGCAGATTATGGGAGAGGACAGAGTTCATGTTCATCTAGCATTTTCAAAAAGAAACTGATACTTCCAAGTGAAAGAAAGTATGTATGTTCCCTGAGAGAGGAATCTTTTTTTTTTTTTCTTGGCATGTGACAAGCTGTGGCTTTGTGTAGAAATGCCTAAGTGTTTCTGCTGTTATCTGTTTTTGCTACCAACAATTCTGACACCAAATGTGTGGGTTTCTCCAATTCTCTGCAAACACCAACTGGATGCTCCATAGTTTAATTCAATTCTGATACTAACTCTCCAGAGTTAGAGACCCCAGTGGTTAAGAGCTCAGCTCCACACTACTGCCCCCCAATTTAGATGGCAGTTGTAAGTAGTGCATTCCCAGGTAACCCACACTTCTGTCTGACTTTGCTACAAATTGGAGGTTCCCATGATTCCCTCTTCAGGTTAGGTAATTGATAATTTGCTATAACAGCTCACAGGACTCATGAAAACATTTTACTTACTGTTACCATTTTACTATGAAGGGCATTATAAAATATAAGTGAACAGCCAGATAAAAAGGTACATCAGTGAGGTCTGGAAAGGTCCTGAGCACAGAAGTTTCTGTCCCCATGGAGGCTGGGGTATGCTACCTTCCTGGCACATGAATACATTCACTAACCTGGAAGTTCTGTGAAGCCTGTTGTTTAGGGTTTTTAATGGAGGTTCCCTTGTATAGGCATGACTGCTTAATGCATTGGACATTGGCGATTAACTCAATTTCCATCCCATGTCCCCTCCTTTGTAGGTTGGGGTTGGGACTGAAGGTAGCAACCTTATAATCACTTGGTTTGTTCCTCTGGCAACCAGCCCCTGTCCTGAAGTTTTCCAGGGCTTCATCAAGGGACAGCTCATTAGCATAAGCTCAGATATAGTCGGAGGGGGCTTATTATGAATAGCAAAAACCTTCCTCTCATCCCTGCCACTCAGGAAATTACAAGGGTTTTAAGAGCTCTGTGCCAGGAAAAAGATTGAAGACCAAATATATATTTCTTGTCATATCACATTATCAAAGTATTATTTATTTTTGTTTCATTTAAATTTTTACTTTTTTAAAAGTAAGGTAAATAATAGCAATGACTATGTACTACAGGGAAAGGTGATTAACTGATAGTTATTTGAAGTTCTTGGAGAAGATTGCTTTGGAAGAGAAAGCCATAGTAATGTTAAAACTATCAATTATCTTTTTTCTACTAATGATTTTTTCTAGATAATTATAAGTAAATTCCAGGACTTGAATCTCCCTGTCCCCATTACTAAAATTAAATACTATATCTATGTCTCCTGTGTAAAACTACCAATTTTAGATTCCTTGTTGAGGCCATGGTTTATTGCAAGTCATCTCTTCATTACATCTAGTGTTACAGAGCACTTCATCATCCAGCAAATGCATTCACAGAGGCTGTCTCCTTGGACCTCAGGGCTACCTCATGAAGAAAGCTCAGGATTAGGTATCTGGGGCTTTGGGGTTTGCTGCTCAGTGATTCTGCTGTTCATTGAGCTAAAAACCCGGTCCTGCAGCCTTCTTCCCTCTGCACCTGCCTGTGGAGAGGGACCCTGTCTACTAGGCATCATGGCCTCCTCTTTTTCAATTCCTCTTGCCAGTGGTCCCTGAGTCTATGCCAAACTGAGGTCCTCTCATCTGAGTTATAGCATCTTATGTGACTGTTTTGAAGAAGGTCTGAATGATAGGCTCAGAGTCTTTCTTTTTTTCTCCCTATATGCTGTTCTCTTTATTTCCTATAAAGTGAAGGGACTAAAAATGAAAAGTAATAAAAATATCATTGATTTGATCATTTTTGGCTTATATTCTAAGGGTGCGTGGCATATGGTAGATGGCCAATAAATAGCTGATGAATGAATGAATGGCTGACACCACTGCACATCTCTATGGACAGTGATGTGTGTGGACGTGGAGTGTAAGATCTGGAACCAGGCTACCTGGGTTGGAATCTCAGCAATTCTGCTTAGTAGGAGACCTTTGTCAAGTGAATTAATTTCTCTGCCTCAGCTTTCACATCTGTAAAATAGGATAAAATAGTCTTTATGTAACAGGGTGCAGCCAAGAAGAGGGCCCCAAATAGGGATTTTGAATAGGGTGCAGAACTCAAGGTGTCCAGGAAATATTAGAAGATACATAGGATGTCCTCACCCCGCCCCCCACAACCCCATAGGTGTGAGTTGGGGGAAGGGACACATGGAGCAGGGCCATTAAGAATTGTTTTGCATAGCAACAGTTTTGCAGCTAACCTCTAGAATGGTCATTTAACATATCTATAACCTTTAACTGGTTTCATACATAAGTTAAATAGTTGTGGCCATGCTTTGAGCCAGGGGGATGGAAATGACTTCCACCCAAGATGAAACTGGGAGGCAACTCCTCCCTGGTTACAGCGCCTGCGTGAGAGCTTGGAGATGATTGGCTCCACACCATGGGGCCACACCTGTCCAGACTTACCATGGCAGCCGAGTAAAGCTGAAAAATACAGGAGTGCTGGCAAGTGTAGCCAGTTGTAGGAGGAGTCTGAAATGGGGCTGCAGAGGAGGATTGGTGTGGGAATTTAAACCCACACGTGGCAGCCATTGAAGGGAGAACCACACGGCTTTGGCCAGAGTGGGGACCCTGCAGCTTTGGGGTGCTCCTTTTGGCCACATGGCTTAGGAAGCAGGAGAGACTTTGCCTGGAGAAAAAGGGTGAAAGGACTCTTGCCAGTGGGCCATGAGAAGGTGCCACATGGCTTTGGGTTAACTGAAGATCCTGGCGATGACACAGCTGATGGTGCTGGGAGACTGAATCACAGACTACTTCTTTTCCTGGGATACGGTACCTCAGATTAGGGCAGGGGGAGAGGGAAGCACTGTGTGCGTCTGCAGGTATCCTAAAGGACTTTAATATTTTAATGAAGATATTGGGTCACTACTTTCAGTCTGTATAGCTTTAAATAAACATTTCCTTTCCTTGTCACAAATCTCTGGCATTGAGAGATGTCTTTCTTCTGGTGACGGACAATTCAAAACTAGTGGGGGGTACTTTCGGTAATAGTATATCGTATCCCCACTTGGCCCTGTTCTGTAACATAAGGTCTTTGTGAGGGTTAAATAAGCTAATAGATAATAAGGGTTAAGGATATTAAGGTGCATTTTCATATAGAATCTCATTTTACCCTCACAGCCACCTGATGATGTAGCTGAAACAGGCACTTCTGGATCTCATGGCTGAGGAATCTCAAGTTCACAGGACTAGTGAGTAATAGACAGGTGTCTATAAGTCAGTTCTGATTCCAAAGTCTAATTTTCTAGATTGGAGTTATTTGTTTAGTTTGGGAGATGATTAAAATACAAAAAGAAAAAGAAAGAAAGGAAAGTGAAAAAAAAAGCAATTGGCCTTGATTTCAGTACAGGCTGTAGGTCTTACATAAAGACAAAACCCCTTTCAGTAGTTGAATGAGATGAACAGAGGTGGTATGAAGTAACAAAGATGAGAACCAGCCCTGTGGAAATAAGGAGCCCTTATCAAAACACCTCTGTCATTCCAGGGAAGAGGAAAAGAAGCAGTTTAGTTAGAATCACCAAGGAAAAGAATCAGTCAATCCAATTTACAGCTAAATAATACTTTCTTTATTCTTTAGTGTTAGCACTGAGCTTTTGCAGAAAAATTGCTTTGCTCTAAAATGGCCTAATTTTTCCTTTGAATTTGCATTTCCTTCCTGCCCAGATGCAACTGGCAGCGGCCCAGGGGTAGTTCCACTGAACAACTGTTCTCCAGCACCTCCGTTTGGATCAGAACTGTCCTTTTACGTTTGTTTCTTGGCATGGTTTGCCCAACTTTGCCGGTCGAACACCAAAATTCTGCCAACAAAGAACAGGAAGTTTGGGCCATCCTTTAGGGTCTACTGTTATCTCACTGTTTTTTTGTTTTGTTTTGTTTTTAGCAACTGGAGTCTAGCCCAGGTGAAAGTATTAACACATTGGCATTTGGAATCGTGCTCAAGGCTTCAGGGCAGCAAATATATATATATAAAATGGAGAAACAAGGAAATTTGGACACATTATAGATTTGGTGAGCTCATTTACCCACCCAGGGAAATCAGGCGAAAAGCAGCTGCCAGCCCAAGGTTAATTTATTTTCTTCTCAGCCAGGAACAGGGTGTGCTATTACACAGAGAGGAATGAGGACTTTTTAATTGGCAAAGAGGAACTTCTGCTGTGTAAGGAGATATTCCAATTGTTGGAGGTCAATAGAAGTGCTTTAGGATTTTAAAATCCTGCTGTGTTCACAGTTTAATTTGAAGTCCTCCAAATGGCTAGGATTCAAAGAACCCTGCATTAACTGTTTAGAAACAGAAGAGGGCATCTCATCACGCCTTATGTCGCAGTAGGGTTTTCTTTCTTTCTTTCTTTCTTTTTTTTTTTTTTTAAGAATGAAAAGGAAGCTGGTCTTTGAATGAAAATGAACAGCATTTCCTTTTTGAAATGCATGAACGAAAATATTCTGTTAATGTTTTCAAAAGCTTAAATATGACTGAAATGCTGTATTTGCCTTCTCGTTTTTAAGAGATCTCAGAGTTTTAGTTGAAGATCAGCTATAATAAGCTTTATTATATTATGAAGTGATTGTCAAATACAGTGCATGTAGATTTTAAGCAAAGTACCACATGGAAACCCTTCTCCTCAGCTGGCTAGGTGGTCCTCATTTGGTAAACCCCCCCAACTTCCCATGTTCAAATCCCAGTTTTTCTCAAAACCCAATCTTTCTAAGCATCTGTGAAACTTCTAAAATTTTGTGCAAAGCATGTGTTTGTATATCTTACTAGAGGCGGTTTGTAGTTTTAAACATATTACCTATCCTTTTTCTTAGATTAAACCTCTAGGAAGTTTTCATGTTTAATTTTACCTTATACTAATTCGTATTCTATATTCTATTTGTATTTGAAGACTCAGTTGGGAATAACCGAGACAAAGCTGGTTACAGTAAATGCCACTGAACTGAAAATTTCAGGTTTTGCCTAATAATTTAAACTATAACCATTACGGAATTCAGCAACAAGCCTTTTGAAAGCCTTTGGCTGCTGGACACCAGGAGTCTCAGTGGCTTCCCAGGAGGGCTGATGAAAGGGGCATTGGGTTGGAGATAAGACCTCCAGGCCACCAGAATTAAGATATGCCATTGGCCAGACTTCTCACGACTCCTCTGATGTGCCTTACTCTTTCCTACCTCAGAGTTTTTGCAGACACCATTCCTGTTTGTGACAATGCCCTCCTCTCTCTGCTGCCCACAGTTTTCCTTTTTGGCTCAGCTAACTCCTTTTCATACTTTAAGTAATGGGATTATAGTTCTCATCCATAATGAAGTTTTCCTTGAGCCCACCTCCTTTCCAAAATTAGGTCCAGGGCCCTTGGAGACATTCCTACTTCTGTCATATAAATGATTTCCCAGAGACTGTCTCACCTCTTCTCTGGGGTCTTAACCTTCAGGATGACCCCTGACAGCCATGTCTACACATGGAAACCAGCTTCCCTGGGTCTGGTCAATTAGTTTCAGGGGCAGACACTGGACTCAAATGGACCAAAGACATTCCCTGTTGGACTGAAGGACTTGGAATATTAATAACTTAGTCACATTAATGAAGCACATTAGAAGGAAGGTCCATAAACTTCTGCCAGAGAGGTAGAGCTAATTTAAGTCTTGCAATCGTCTCTCTGTAACAGGGTGCAGCCAACAGGGGGGCCCCCAAAAGGGAGTTGGAATGGGGCCCAGAACTCAGGGTGTCCAGGAAATATTAGAAAGACATAAGATGTCCTCACCCCTTCCCCCTCAGGTGTGAGTTGGGGGAAAGGACAAATGGGGCAGGGCCATTGAGTTGTTTTGCATAGCAATGGTTTTGCAGATAACCTCCAGAACGGTCATTTAACATATCTATGACCTTTAACTGATTTCATAGATATGTTAAACAGCTGTGGCCATGCTCTGAGCCAGGGGGGGATGGAAAGGACTCCCCCCAAGACGTGACTGGGGGAGGAACCCCAAGTTACAGCACCTGTGTGGAAGCTTGGAGAAGATTGGCTCCAGAAAATGGGACACACCTGCCCAGACTCATGATGGCATCCCAATAACCTTGGTAATATACAGAAATGCTGGCAGGTGTAACCGATTGTAGGAGGAGTTGGAAATAGGGCTGCAGAGGAGGATTGGTGCGGGGATTTAAACACAGGCATGGCAGCCATTGGAGGGAGATCCATGTGGTTTCACCAGAGTGCAGGACCCACAGCCCTAGAGGGAAAATCACCATGTGGCTTTAGCAGAGAATTGCCACTCAGCTTTGCTTGAGTGGAGACCCTCTCCCAGCTTTGACAGAGGGAGGAGATTCCATGTGGTTTCACCAGAGTGCAGACCCCTGCAGCTTTGGTGAAGCGAGAGAGCCACGAGGCTTTGCCAGAGTGGGGACCCCTTCCCCACAGCTTTGGTAGAAGAAGGACCATGTGGCTTTGGGGTGCTCCCTTTGGCTGCATGGCCTGAGAACAAGAGAGATTTTGCCTGGAAGAAGGGGGAAAGGACTCTTGCCAGTAGACCATGAGAAGGTGCTACATGGCTTTGGATTAATTAGAGATCCTGCCTGGACGACGACACAACTGAACGGTGTCAAGAGCCTGGATCCTGGACGTGTGCTTCTCTTCCTGAATTACGGATTACGGTACCCTGAATTAGGGCAGAGGGAGAGAGGAAGCACTGTGGGTGTCTGTGGGTATCCTAAGGGACTTTGATATTTTTTAATGGAGACATTAGGTTGCTACTTTAACTCTGTATAGCGTTAAATAAACATTTCCTTTCCTTTTCACAAATCTCTGGCTTTGAGAGACATCTTTCCATAAGGCGGCGGACAATAACGGACCTTCTGTTGTTCTGTAACATCTCCATTGCATCCTCCTAGACACATCTATGACCTTCCCAATCATTCCTTTCTTTGATGAAGCTATCATGAGTTACCTATAACTCCCAACCAAAGACAACACAATTGTACCAACTGGAATGAACTCATGCATGTATGTATAATAAATGGTGTAAAAAAAAAGGGAGAAAGATAGTCTGGGATCCTTTGTATTAATTTTTAGTTGGAGTCCAAAGGGAACTTTTGATTTAATGAGGTCACTTTGCTTACTGGTTCCAGAGAAAAGCAGGGTTTGGTGTAGGGCTGTGAGTGTCAGGCAGTACCACCCTTTGGAAAGGAAAAAATTAAGAGTAGAGAAGGGAATGAAAGGGACACACAGGCAGTGAGTGTCGATGTTCAGGATCATAGACCAGTGTTTGACCTTTTAGTCCCCTGTTTATTTTTCTCGGTATTTGGTCCAAAGATTGCATCTGTCTCCAAAAATACATGGGACCTTTACATCACTCTGCTCCTGCATATGTGTTATTCTTTGTGTTTTATAGTTTACTCTCTAAATGAGAACACTTTAAAGAAGAAAACTATATTTTATTTACTTTCCAGTTGTCCTAAATTACTTAACCCAGCAGTGCTTAATTCAGATTTATGGAAGGATGAATTTAATGAGGGCAAATTGTTTGGAAGCATGAAGGGGCTTTTGGCTGGATGAGGCAGGAAAAGCTAACTCTTGATCTGAGATCTGGACTTTTTTATAATGCTTATTGCATGGTAAGAGCCTGGAGTTCATTGTTTTATTAATGTCTTATTTTTGTGGCCCTATATGCAACTTGCAACTGGCCCTTTGTAACACCTTCTCTTGTTCTGGGAAGTATCTAGAAAATTCAAGTTAGCCATTTTCTAAGACATTAAATATTCAGAGAAGAAGATTCCTTATCATATAAGGTATCTCACCTGAAGGTTATTCTCTATTCCTGAATCTCAGGATTGAATAAAAATGAGGTATGTTTGTAGCATACATTACTTGGTAATTGAAAAAAAACCTTACATTTTGATGTGGCTATTTTGACTTAATTGATCAAATCAACTAACATAATGTCTTGCTTTGCCTGGGAGTCTCCAGTAGATATAAATTGCCGTGGGGTTAGAACTAGAGCCTTTGGGAACAAGAATGGCCTAGAAAGTGTTCTTCAGACTACAGGTTTCATGTTCTGGGTAGGCCTGATGTGAGAGCATCTCCCTGTCCTGCTGGGCGATGTTTCAGCATATAGGTTGCTTCCAAGACAGATAATTAAGACTCTGATCTTTGTTTAGTGGTATTCATGCCCATGGATCTTCCCTTTAGTGCATTTCCGGAATGCATTATGTTGGTCTCTGCCTGTGCTCTCTTCCTTATACAATTGTAGTTGGTGCTTTCTGCTTTCCTGTATGTTAGGTACATGATTTATTTTCTTTCGTTTTCTTGCCGCACATCACACCCTACCCTGCCATAAATCCCTAATCATCCAAGCAGAGGTTTTGGAGACAATGGGAAGAAGTTTAGTTATAAGTACCACCCTTTAGAAAGGAAAAAATTAAGAGTAGAGAAGGGAATGCAAGGGACATCAATATTTGTAGAACCATAAGGGGAACTTTTTGCTGAAGATGTAATTGTTACTATTTTTAAATAATTTACTTTTCTAAAAAAACTGGCCAAAATGAGTAATCTGGAAAGATGATGTAGATAATTAGAAATTTCAGGAGCCAAACTCTATTATCTGCTTTGTAAAGTTAAAAGACATTAGGACCTTAATTATCCAGGTAAATTAACTATCTATATTAGTTCAACTTACTAGTTACTTACTTTGTTCTCTATTTAATTTTCTTGTATAAACATAATTTTATAAAAACATGTATATGTATATGGGGATAGATTAACTTTACAAAGTGTGATTGTCAATTCCACTAACACTGGACAACATAGTAGTGTTTAAAGGGGCAGTTGCTTTTTTACACTAATAAAAGCAAACATGTAAAAATCAAATTCTGAACACTGAGTACAACAAAGAAGAAAGATAGTTTCTTACTAGGCTTTTGACCTGCAAACTAGGAAACTCAAGGGTATGGGGGCAATGAGTTCCAAGTTGCTCACAGACTCAGGGGTTTTTATGGAATAAATGCAGAAGTTAGTTGGTTTTTTCAGCTGATTGATTGCCTGGTGGTCTTCTTCCATATTTGAATTTGGAGAGCTGAGTCATGGAACAAGGAAGTCCAGAGATGGGATGAACAAACTTGGTATTTGGAGACTGACTGATATTGCCTGCTAATTTCTGAGAAGAGCTGTAAATTCTGTAAAATTAGGTTGGGTTACCTTTATGCACCTGCGCTGATTGTCTCCATTTTGTCCCTAACGTTGATGCAGGGTGCAGCCAGGAGGGGGCCCCCCAAAATAGGGATTTGGAATGGGCCCAGAACTCAGGGTGTCCAGGGAATATTAGAGGGACATATAAGATGTCCTCACCCCTTCCCCCACAAGTATGAGTTGGGGGAAGGGACACATGGAGCAGGGACATGAAGAGCTGCTAATCCATGGCATGGTCATTTAACATATCTATAGCCTTTGGCTGGCAGCTTAGATGTGTTAAATAGCTGTGACCATGCTCTGAGCCAGAGGGATGGAAAGGACTCCCCCCAAGACGTGACTGGGGGAGGAACCTCAAGTCACAGTGCCTGCGTGGGAGCTTGGAGAAGATTGGCTCCAGAAAATGGGGACACACCTGCCCAGACTCATGATGGCATCCCAAAAATACTTGGAATATACGGGAATGCTGGCAGGTGTAACTGATTGTAGGAGGAGTCGGAAATGGGGGTACAGAAGAGATTTGGCACCAGGATTTAAATGGGGACGCAGCAGCCATTGAGAGAGAATCCACGTGCTTTCCCTGAGAGTTAGGACCCTCACAACCCTGTGAGGGAAAATCACCATGTGGCTTTAGCAGAGAATTGCCACGTGGCTTTTCCAGAGTGGGGACTCCTTCCCCACAGCTTTGGTAGAAGAAGGACCACACGGCTTTGGGGTGCTTCCTTTTGTCTGTGTGGCCTGGGAGCAAGAGAGATTGCCTGGAAGAAGGCTGAAAGAACTCTTGCCAGTAGGCCATGAGAAGGCACCACATGGCTTTGGATTAATTGGAGATCCTGCCTGGACAACGACACAGCTGACGGTGTCAAGAGCCTGGATCCCGGACGTGTGCTTCTCTTCCTTGCAAGTACGGTACCCTGACTTAGGGCAGAGGGAGATAGGAAGCACTGTGGGCGTCTGTGGGTATCCTGAAGGACTTTGATATTTTAATGAAGTTAAGTCGCTTCTTTAATTCTGTATAGCATTAAATAAACATTTCCTTTCCTTTTCACAAATCTCTGGCTTTGAGAGGCATCTTTCCATGAGGCGGCGGACAATAATGGACCTTCTGTTTGCTCTGTAACAACGTGAGTGATTCCATTTCAGTTTGGTTCTACAATGTACAGAGCATTTAAGCACTTAATTTCACCCTTAAATGACCCTACAAGCTGGATGATATTATTACCCCCATTTTACAGACAAGACAATTGAATCTCAGAGGTGCTAACTAATTTGCCCAAGATTACAAATGCTGTAGTGGCAAAGCCAGGAATTGGACTCAAGTAATCTGGCTCTAGAATTTGGACATGTAAATACTACACTATATAATCAATTGACTTTTGGATAGATTTTTGATTTCCTTCTGGCACAGGCCAACCTGATAAACAAGAACCTCACAATGATAAAGTCTTGAATTATTTATATGTCAAGAGATTATTTGTTTCTAATCTAGGGACAAAAAGTGGAGATCACAAACTCAAATGCCTCTTGGGAGGCTGACAGAGAGCACTCATGACTAAAGAGGACTGGGTGAAAGCTAGTCAAACAGCCCTCTCAGTTTCTATTTTTTCTTCCCATTTTTAATAAAGATATTTTTTACAGAAAATATTTCTCTACTATAAAAAGAAAAGTAATACAAGTGAAATGACTGATGGTAGCTGACACTGGTTCTCAGGGTTAGCGAAATTACGGGGACAAGAGGGGGTGATGACACATTGGAGATTGCTTGCCCTGTTTTGAAAGGGCAGACATTACCAGGTTCGATATTAATAGCTCCTTTCTAAAAGAAAGTATATTTTTTTCATATTTTATGTGAAATGTATGGATTTTTAAAATTGTTCAATATTTTAAAAGGTATAATAAGATCTAAATAGAATCTATTTTTCAGCCAAAGCTTACCAGTTTGTAGCCTCTGAGAGAAAGACTCTCTTGCAGTTGCGTTTATGGCCATGTGCAGGTGAAAAATTGATGGGAAAAAGTTGATAGAGCTACTTTGTATCTTAATAGCCCAAAGTGAGTAATGAACAATTACCTTTATCACCTTTTAGCTGGAGTGTATTATAAATAGGAGTGGTTTTCAATGATTTGGCTTCCTAGTCAGAGAAAGAAGGGCTATGGAAATTTCATAATGACAGACTTATAGATTTATAAAGTAAAAAAATCTTCATAAATATTTAAGTGAATCAACGTGGCCCATGGGCAATAATAATAGGCAAGTATTTTTCTCTGTGTGTACAGGGTAATGTGCAATTACCGTAGCAATTTGCATCTTGATTAGATAGATTATTTTATCTGGATTTTGAACTCTTGTTCTGTAAAATATAGTCTTAGACAATTCTATTCATTTCTTTTACTATTGAAATATTGAGAAATGTTTGAAGGGAAAAAAATCTGAACTGTTGTCAGTTCCTACTGCATCTTGTGCTATCCCAGGTCAGAGTAAGCATTTCTGGAAACTTCTCTGCCTCTCCTTTGACGAGTGAGAGTGAAGCTGCTGTGCAGCCACAGCTTTTTGTTGTTGATGCCCAGAGATTGCTGAGGGAGGCTCTTGGGATGGTAGAGGGAGGAAAACTACTCTTCGCAAAAAGCAGTGATAACGCTGAGTACTAGTACCCAAAACAGCCATTTCAGAGATCTGCAAATTGACGAAGGTCATACAACAAATTGTTCAGTACGTGTTTAACAAGAACGACTGAACCCTGGGTTCAAACAAGGAGAGTCTGTGCTGTGCGGCCTGGACCGCGCCTGTTCCCCTCCTCAGTTCCATCATGGGACCGTTTGGCCACAGCAGGGCAAGCCGTGAAAAGCTGCTTGGGGAGGCTGACTTGATTTGGAGAGGGGAATGGAAAACCCCATGCCCTCAGTTATAGAATTTGTCAGCAGATAAACAGGAAAGGCTGTCCTGCAGTTGTGTTCCTAGTGGGAATAGGCAAGAAACCAACAGACTAGTGAAAAATTTAACAAGGAGAAGAATGAAAGATATAGCCACAGTGGGTCTTCTCTGAAGAAGCCTCTATCTCCTTGGTGGTCTGGAAGACGGCCTGCACACCCAAGGCTGAGTGCATGCTCGAGAGTTTTCCACAGATCCCCTGATGAATTTGAGACCTTCAGCTGAGAAGTATAAGGTGGAACAGGTTTGTAAATAATGTGCTTTGTGTAGTGGATTGAATAGCATCCTCCCAAAGGATGAGTCCAAGTCCTAGTCCAGGTACCTGTGAATGTGACCCTATTTGCAAATAGTCTTTGTAGGAATAATTAAAGTTCTGGAGACAAGATAATCCTGGATTTAGGGTGGGCCTTAAATCCTTGACTGGCGTCTTTATTAGAGGAAGGAGAGGGGGTGGATTTAAGACACCCAGATGAAGGAGCAACATGGAGGAGAAGGCCATGGCCACGTGATGCTGGAATCAGAGACTGGAATGATGCATGCATGAGCCAAGGAGCACCACAGATTGCTGGCAGCCACAACAAGATGGGAGAGGAGAATGAAGAGATTCTCCCTGTAAGCCTCCAGAAAGAACCAACTCGGCCAGCACCTCATTTCTGATGTCTGATCTGCAGAACTGTGAGAGAATAAAGTTCTGCTGCTATAAGCCACCAAGCTGATGGTAATTCATTACAGTAACTCTAGAAAACGAACACACTTGGTATTGGCAAATATACAGATGGTTGTGTTAACTTCCCACAATGGAAAGAGTGGGAACGTGGGGCTCAGACAGACTTGCCGTGTCTGATTTCTGGCTCATCATTTTTTAGTTTGTGATTATGAACATTCAACTTCTGTGAATCTCAGTTTTGTTATCTGTAAAATAGGCTTTTCTGCAGAAGCCTTCCCCCAAATCCAGGCTGTAATACATTCTTGTTCTCTGGGTAAACTTCCCCTTTCTCTGCATTTAGCCTCTTGTGTTGAATTATTTTTGCATACAGTTGATTCTACCAGACTGAAATTCCCTAAAGGCAGAGGCTCTGTTATATTTGCCTTAATGGTCACAGTATGTATAACATAGTATGTGTAATCAGTCCATGCTTATAAGGCTGTTGTGATACGAGGAGTAAGTGTGGTGTTTGGTAGCAATGGTACCTATGATCGTTATTATGTCTGTCTTTCAGGTTTGTATTCCCCTTTTTCATTTTTGGCTACTCATCTGTATATCCCTCAGGAAAAAAGATAGAGTTCCAACTACTCTTTGAGCAATACGTAGTCCTGACTGGTGGAGAGATTCAGGGAGGGTGCTCCAGATGAAAGAGACAATAGAAAACAGCATGAACTGCTCATAGGATGCTAGGAGCCTGCTACCTTCCCAGAGTGGGAAGCTTTGCCCTTCATAAAAGGATGCCAGAGGTACCCTTAGCTGTAGGTTGTTTTTCTCCCTTAAATCACAGCATGCAAACTCTGCAGTAGAGGATCCATGTTTATGTCACATGCTTCATGCTTGTTAAACTTATTAGTTCATATACATGCCCTTGATGTGTTTGTGGCCAAGGATCATACATGGTAAAACTAAATGAGATCACGGATCTCAGAACCAGACCAGCCATAAATAACGACCGGGCACAGAATCAACCAGCAAAATTAAGGGGTAGAGAGCTTGGATATTTGAGGAAAAGAAGGAAAGAATGCCAAGAAATCCAAGGGTTACAAGCTAACCCTCCAGGAGCAGGAGCAGTAGAAAGCTGCCCACAACCGCAATCGATGGCAGTGAGTCTTGCCAGGAAAGGAAATGTATGAATTGGTAAAGAGGAGAAACAGGATGTTTTGACAGGTCAAACACCATCTGAATTGGAATTGTGTTCCCTCCTTTTAAAAATAATTTAAAAGATTCCATTTTTAAGGAAATTGTCAGTGAAAAAATGTGATTCTTTAACTATAAAACAAGTGCAAAAATAAAATTAGCATTTAAAAGCATGTCCTATTTTTTCATGAATGTTATAAAAAGCAGTATGTGCTTTCTTAGCACTATATGTTATTAAAGTTTTGGAATTGTATAAAATTACCAATAGAATTGGAAATTCTTTACTTTATTATTTTCATGAAAAATTATTATACACATAATACATATATGGGCAGAAAAATTTGGGAACTTTAGCTAAGCATAAATTTTCAAAATTACTCATTTTCTATCACCAAAAGGTAATGACATACATGTTTTAATGTGGGTCCTCCTAGATGTATTTTATGTATTATGCTCAAATGGGCTTCCATACCATTAAATTTATAAAATTAGTTTGAATATCATATAGTTGCTTTTAGAGGTCTCTAATTTATGTGGACACAATATCTATTTTCCTTGCCCTTTTCTATTTTTCTGGTGATTCTGGTGATTTCTATCCAGAAATCCTCCTTAAATCAGCCAAAGTCTTTTGCGACTTGTAACTAAGAACTCTGATCCATAGTGTGCCCCTCTCAGAAAATGGAGAACCTAATTGTGTTTATAGTAGGATAGGGAACCATCTGGATTGTAACCATCTCTAGGGAGCCCAGACGTTTAGACCAGAAAGAATTTTGGAGATGGTCTTGCCCTCTGTGTATGTTGAGGGCAGTCATTTCCTGTAGTGGAAAGAACTTGGGGACCTGGGTTCAAGTCCTCCCTGTTACTTGCTGGCTACAGGTTATTGGGCAAATTAGTTTATTTCCCAGTGCTATATGTACATATATGATTGTGTATGTGTGTATGATCTTTGAAGTGAGGGAATTTGACTTGAAATTTTACCAGATATGGAGTTCTGTGACTTATAAGCAGATTTAGAAACTTTAGATTTCAGCTCATAGATCCTAATTCTGGATTCTCAGTCCCACAAATTACATAATGCTGTAAAGTATAAATGTGTAAAAATTAAAACATCAAGGAGGTACACAGTGAGTAAACCTGCATCTTTCTTTTAAAAGTTTAAATTCATTCGACCTTTTGATGAATCAATAGCAGCACAGATATTCAGATGGAATAATTTATATAGATGAAGGGGTGCTGTGTTGTTTATGTTTGTAGCTTAAGACAAAAATTACTTTCACAGTTAGAAAGTATTAGTTTCTTCTATTGTAGCTTCTCAACTTACAAAAGAAAGTTCTTAAATGTTGTTAATAATATATGTGTTGAACATGATGTCTTTCTCACTACCTTGTCAAAGACCCAAAAGATCTTACCTCAGGTGAAACTTTGGAATTAAAACTGAGCATAGCTGACCTATATGCTCATAGAAAGGCATGAGTCAGTAAACTCATACTGTCCAGTGGTGTTTGGATAATGAGCACTTTCATCTGCTTCCTGTGATGCAAAACCCAGCGGTGGCAGCAACATGATATTCATAGCACTTTAGGATCTAGTCCATCTTCCATACTTTACAAATGAGAATAGGGAGGCTGAGAGACTAAGCCACCTGTCAAAGGCCATGCAATTAACATCAAGTTCAGTAGTAGATTTGAGACTGGAACCTAGGACTTACACATTGAGCAGTATGATGGCTATGATGATGTTTCTCTCGATCACTGGGGAAACCCAGAGCCTTGTACCTGTGGGTACTCAACCATTAAATGTTGACTACCAACAATTCTAGCACAGTGTAGCTTTTATTAGGATATGTGTACAGAAGAATCTGAAAAAGCATTCAAAGATTTAACTTTTATTTTTTTTAAATTATATTTTATTGATTATGCTATTAGAGTTGTCCTGATTTTTCCCTGTTTGCCCCCTTTCACCCAGAACCCCCACACTCCCTCAGGCAATCACCCCACCATTGTTCACGTCCATGGGTCATTTGTGTAAGTTCCTTGGCTAATCCATTGCCTATACTGTATATCCCCATGGCTATTCTGTAACTACCTGTTTGTACTTCTTAATCCCCTCACTTCTTCACCCATCCTCCCATACCCCTCCTATCTGGCAACTATCAAAACTGTATCCATGGTTTTGTATCTGTTCTTGTTTGCTTATTTTGTTTTTTTACTTTCAATTGTTGATAGATGTGTATTTTTTTTTTTTTTGCCATTTTATTGTTCATAGTTTTGGTCTTCTTTTTCTTAAATAAGTTCCTTTAACATTTCATATAATAATGGTTTGGTGATGGTGAACTCCTTTATTTTTTTCTTGTCTGGGAAGCTCTTTATCTGCCCATTGATTTGAAATGATAGATTTGCTGGTAGAACAATCTTGGCTGTAGGTCCCCTCTATTCATGACTGAATATTTCTTGCCAATCCCTTCTAGACTGCAAGGTTTCTTTGAAGAAATCAGCTGACAGTCTTATGGGAACTCCCTTGTAGACAACTAACTTCTTTTCTCTTACTGCTTTTACGATTCTCTCTTTATCTTTAACCTTTGACATTTTAATTACAATGTGTTTTAGAGTGGGCCTCTTTGCATCCATCTTGTTTGGGACTCCATGCTTCATGAACTTGCATGTCTATTTCCTTCACCAAATTAAGAAAGTTATCTTTCATTATTTTTTCAAATAAGTCTTCAATTTCTTGCTCTTCCCCTTCTTCTTGTGGCACCCCTATGATGAGAATGTTGGGTCTCTTGAAGTTGTCCCAGAGGCTGCTTATCCTCTCCTCATTTTTTTGGATTCTTTTTTCTTCTTGTTGTTCTGTGTGGTTGTTTTTTTGTTGTGTTTGGTAAGAGGAACTTCTTGGGGCTCCAGAAGTTTCTTCCACTGCCACAATCCCTCCTGGTTTTTGCAGCCAGAAGTTGTGGAGACTTATCTTCCTGGCACTGGAACCGTGGGTTGGGGGTCTTGGTGTGAGGCTAGGACTACTTGCTCCTGAGGTAGCCATCCTGAATTTTTATCCACCACACCTGGGTATGGGACTAGCCCATTACCCCATCTGTATCCCTTGTACCAATGTGGATGGATGTGGTTTCTTTAATTCCATAGTTGTCAGATTTCCATTCAACTTAATTTCTGATGACTCTAAGTAATGGTTGTTCTATATTTTGATGTGGTTGTGCGAAGAGGCAAGCCGTGTCTGCCTACTCTGCCATCTTTAGTGGAAGTCTAAAGGTTTAACTAAAAAAAAAAAAGACAATATTTTAATGCTGCAAGCCAATGATTTATTTTAGTTCCTAGGTCTTGATTCAAGTTGTCCACATCTGTGACTATTAATTAATACTACATGAAAGCTAGAGTTGGTATAGGATGGCAGGGACATTGCTCATCTCTTTAAATAGTTTATCAGAATATTAATGCTAATGTGAAGCAGGTGGTGGGGTCATTTAACTTGTACTCTGATTAATAGGTCATTATTACTCTATCAAGGTATCTGACACATGCACAGCATGGCTCAGTGATGGTACTCTCCTCCTGACTGGGCAAGGATTATTTGCTTAGGGTTTGTTCTGAAATATTTATAATATATTAAAGAGTACTTGAACTTATTTGAATGAGGTTAAAACAGAATAGTAAATCTACAATAAATTTGTAATGACTTAGTTAAAATTCAGTTTATCAGATGAGACTAATGATATTCTGACAATAATGCTCCAATTGAGTTAAAATAAAGGGAAGCAGAGATAAAATCCCAGTGAGGATGAGTTCAGAAATATATGTGTAGATTAATTTTGGAACTTGGTAATTAAGATACAGCTGACCTGATTTCTTAGATCTCCTCTGCCTCCTTTCATATTTCACTGTCATCTCATTCCAATTTAAGACTCTTATTTTATTTTCTGCTTTAATGTGCTGACATTTTGTTCTTCTCCAATGAGAAGTGATTGGACCTCTTTTCATACATAAAAAAGTAGTTTTACATCTTAAGATTTGCAGTTGGTTTTCTAGAGTTAGAAGGTTTATTTGAATAGGATTAAAAAAGTATTTTTTAATACTTATGGATCTGGAGTTTCCATATGGAGGATATTTCTTGGCAAAGAGAAGTGGCTCTGAATATTCAACAGAAATTATTCTGCTCTGAGATTTTTCCCTGGGGGATTACCCTGTCATGGAGTTTAGATTGTGGCAGGGACTTCTTCCAGGTTCTCTGTTCCACAGACTACTGTGGACATTGTTTGTACATTGATATTAGTTAGAAGACAGGAGAGTAACAGAAATGGCTGGAATAAACAGTAACCGCTATTTAAGAAAATACAAAGAAGTGGCACTTTAACTGCCAAAAAAGATTCACATCGTATGAAGCGTAGTTTCAACTAATGTTGTGTTATCTAACCTAGTTGCTCCATTGTTTTTCATTCCTGGTACTTCTGCACAGATACAGGGAAGGAAAATTGATGGTAATAATGACCTGAAGTAGTGGGACTATGAAGTCCTTTTTAAACAAATCAGAGCTGTTTGCTGCTTGTGTGGATTACGGAGGTGGGGGGCTGAGCCTGGCTGACTTGTCCACCTGACCTGCTCTCCCCAGGCCTGGATTCCCTGCACGGCATTTGCAAACCCCTCTCTAGAGTTTCAAAGAAAATTTGCATTCTGTTTGGCATCATTTTAGTGCAACATATCTTAAAAATAAAATTCTAATTTGGAAAATATCAATCTATATGTCATGCATGTTGAGAGTTTTTATTAACTAGAATAGAAAACGTATTTTCAGAACTTACTAGAATACATGTATTATTATCTGAGCAGATTTATAAGTAGGTTGAGTAAGTGACTTCATTTATGATTACACTTGAAGGTTGTCAAAGGCCCTTGGGCAAAAATATCTCCCTTACAAGATTAGAGGTCACACCTGAAAGAGAATTCTGTGAGGACCCTTGATTTAAGTGGCTTAAGTAGTTCTGTCACCTTATCTGGCTAAGTAGTATATTAGCAGACCAACCCAGTTCAACATGAATGTGTTGAGTGTCTGTGACATACGAGGTGTGTATCTTTTTGAAATACAAAGATGAATAAAACAGATCCTTCCCACAGAAAGTTCATAGTTTGGTGGTGGGTCCTGGCAAGTATACATCAAAGTATCTGACAATAATTTTTGTTTACAGTAGAAAGATAGATTTTGATGAAATGATTCTGGCAAACTAATTTTGGAGGGGAAGGGATGCTGCTGGGAGAGGTTGCAGATTACAGTCCTATAAAATTTATGGGTAGATTGGCAAATTTGATATCAGTCAATGACATGAGTATCATAAATATCAAGTGAGGAGTTGTATAAACAAACTTTGTTCCCTCTAGAAACTTGAATATAACATCAGGGTGCTGTTGGAGTGTGGCCAAGAGAGACCAGCTGATTGGCTGTCAAAAGACCCTAACAGTCCCTGGCTGGTGTAGCTCAGTGGATTGAGCACAGGCCTGTGAAACAAAGCATCGCTGGTTTGATTCCCAGTCAGGGCACATGCCTGGGTTGCAGGCCAGGTCCCCAGTAAGGGGTGTGCTAGAGGCAACCATACATTGATGTTTCACTCTGTCTCTTTCTCCCTCCCTTCCCTATCTCTCTAAAAATAAATAAATAAAATCTTAAAAAAAAAAAAAAAAGACCCCAACAATGTATAGTTCACCCTGGTTGATATATCCAAGTCCAGGATTTAGCCCTTAGCTCTATAGACCCCAAATCTCCACATAACCTGATCGAACCCAGGGATATTGCCTCAAGCTCACAAAGCTTGCAAGAGATGAATGTCTACAGCCCGTGGTAGAATGCTGATGTAGAATGCCAATGATTAACCTGACGTAAAAATCTGTGAGTGTGAAGTAGTGTGAAGACTGGATTTTCTTTCCATGGGAAAAATTTCAGAATATTGTTGGGTAATCACAGAATCAGAATAAGGATAATTATTTTTGTGACTTAAATATTTAACAGCATCAGGTTCTGATAATAACATCAGGTTCTGATGCTTCCATCTTAACATAGGCTGATAGGACATTTGGACTTTTGGGTTGAAATTCTTCCTTGGATGCTCTGTCTCCTAATCCCCAGGTCCTCCACTCTGTTCCACTTGAGGTTACAAATTTCATATATATATGAAATATATATTTCACACACATATAATATGTATGAATAATTCATATATATGTATATATAAATATATATTTATATAAATATATATTTATATATACATACATATATATTCATATATATATCCCCTTTTCATGTAAATGATAGCACATTGAACATGCTATTCTGCACTTTGCTTTTTTTCACTTAACAATATTATATATTTAGCACATCTTTTCTATTAATAAAGTGCTTATTTATCCCCCTTTTTTTACAGCTGCAAAGAATTCTGCTGTAAAAAGTGTCATGATTTACTTAACCAGACCCATATTTATGAGAACTTGATTATTTTTAATCTTTTGCTACTACAAACAATGTAGCAGTGAATATTGTCTACCTCTTTGTCTGTCTGTTGACTTAGTGTGCCAGTTCCTTTTCTTCTTAAGTTTTATGTTCTCTTATCCTCCTCTCTTCTCACAATATTCACTGACCATGGGAAATCATATTCATTCTTGTGGCTTTAATGATCATCTATATGCTGATGGTTCTTATATTGGTATCTATTTCTAACCCGTGATCTCCCTTTTCACGTCCAGAAGTATACATGACTTACCTGTGGTATAATTCCATTGGGATATACAGTATGAACGTTGTTTGACGTGCTTAAATGGATCTCATCATACTTACTTCTTCCCTACTCCATCAAATATGTTCCTCCTCAGTGTTCCTTCCTTGATGACTGACACCACAGTCTCCCAGTTGCCTGAGGGAGAAAGTTGAGACCTTTGAGTCCTTCCTTTCCTTCAACATCTTCATCTAATCAGCCACCAAGAATGGTCCATTCCACTTCTTGTCTAGGCCTACCCTCAAGTACCTTTTCTATTCCTGCAGGCCAGTGCTTCTCAAAGTGTGGTCCCAGTACCAGCAGCATTAGCATCACCTGGGAATTTATTAGAAATGCAGGTTCTTGGGTCTCACCTCATAGGTCCCAGTGTTTTAACTAGCCCTCAGGTGATTTGAATGCATGCTGAAGCTAGGAAAGCATTCCTCCGGCTCACTTTCTAAATTTAACAATTGATTATCTTTTGTTCCTGGATGATTTCAGCAGCCACCTAAGTGGTTTTCCTGTCTCCAGACTTGTTCCCCAGAAATCTCCATAACAGAAGTCAGAGTCGTGTTTATGAAATGCAAGTCTGCTGTGTTTAAAGTCCTTGGAAGCTTCAGAAAAAAGCTCAAACTGTCCTTAGTATGCCGCAAAGCTCTGGCCTCTGCTTTCTCTGGTAGACTCACCATCTCTCATCAATCCCTCCTTTGCACTCTAAAGACCTGCTGTGCTGAAATATTTGCAGTTGCCAAGTGTGAATCATTTTCTCTCTGGTTCTCCATTTGTCCCTCTACCTACCAAGTTCTGTTTTCCCTTTGTCATTATCTCTCTCTTCTCCCCCAGCCACATTATTTAGTTCTTTCATTGACTACCTTTATCACTATAACATTCTTAAACCTCTATTTTTCATTACATCAGTGACTGATGACTGTGTGGCCATTTTAGGTTTTTCTGCTGTGGTATGAAGGTCTCATGCTGGGGTGGGGATCTCGCCCGGCATCACTGTGTGAATAGGTGGGGCATTTGCTTGGATAGGCTTCACTCTAGGGGAGTGAGAAGGGAGGTGGTTGTCTGACTTCTCATCAATACTTTCTGCTCTGTAAGATGATTTTGTACCTGCTCTGACTGTATTCTACTAACTCCCAGTCCTCTGCTTAATGTCTGCCAGTGATTTGTGTGGTTTGCATAATTTCTTGTCATAATTGCTCTCCTACCACCATTCATTTTGAGGTTACCTTTGACATTTTTTTTCCAGTGGGGTTTCAGAAGTACAAGAAGTGTGTGTGTGTGTGTGTGTGTGTGTCCCTACTTAAACTGGAAGCACGTGTGAATTTTTATTTCCATTTGGGTATAAGAAACACATTTTCACAATTATATTGTGTGGCTAGTGTTGTGGCTCATGGATTGTCAAGTGGTCACTCATTCAGAACACTATGCAGAGAGAAAACACTCGGACTCACTTAGTGGCATTTGGTCAATGACATGTTACATCCTATTCGCATTCTTAACATCTTGGTGTTTTCTTATCTTTTGCTTGTGTAATTTATTTACATTTAGAAGTTTTCTTTTAGTAGTATCCTTATTGTATGTCTTGGCATCCTCTAGTTCATTAGGGGTTGCATAATGGTGTTATTATATGACTCTTTTTCATTTACTGTCTGATGTGGATCCTGGCTGGGCAGGATCTGTGTGTGTTGCGGCTGCTTGTGAACAAATACACATGGACAACAGAAGTCCTGTGGAGAAAAAGGGATGGCATGGCCACTCTCTGAGAGAGAGAGAGAGAGAGAGAGAGAGAGAGAGAGAGAGCGAGAGCGCGGGCCAGAGGGCCAGAGGCCCCCAGCCCCTGCCTGGACAGCCTTTTATTGCTTTTCTGGTTATATTACATGGAGGGTAGTCCTCATTTACTACGCACAGGTTCTCTTCAGGGGATTACCATTTACAGATAACAAAGGAAAGAATGTTGCTAATTACTTCAAAGAGAAGGATGTTGCAGACCAAGGGGAAAAGTGGTTGAACCGGTCACACTCCATACTTGGGAGGTTTAGAATGATCCTGTGTGCCGCTCGCTCCCCACTGGTTTTCCACGTGGAGGCTGAGCTACAGTTCCATGCCACATGAAATGGCTCCCTACAACTGTCTGGAATACATCCCCTTGTTCACTCTTTGGTTAAAATAGTGGTGTAGTTTGAGTAGTAAAGCCAGAATCAATACTTGATTCTTTCCCTTTACTTATAAGTTGTCAAAATAATGTGTTTGTTTCCTACTTTCTACCAAGGGGACAAATAAGATCCGCCCCCCCCCCTTAAGTATTATTGGGAGCTCATGGGTTTTAAATGCAATTGCTGTGTTTTAATCTATTATTATTCTTATTGATGCACAAATTGACACATATTTGGGCAGCACAAATGTGTTGATGCCTTAGTCCTCTTAACACAATCTTAGTAGACTTTGATAGCTACCTTGCTATATGACATAACAAGATTTTCCAGGTTTATCTTCTACATTTCTTGCTCACTAATCAAAGTTTCAGAGGAAAATACAAGCCATTTAAAACAATTTTTCTGACTCAGAATGGCCAGGCTGAGTTTCAGTGGTTCTTCGTGGTGTTAACCTTTGCAGGACAAACCCTCAGAGGCACTGGCTCTGAATGAGTCTGCACTACACAGAAGCACCACTGCCTCTGACCACCCCCAGCTTCCCTGACATGGTGCTGGAATCTCATGTGAGTCATTTTGCCAGCCTGAGGTCATACCATTTCTGTACTGAATAACTATTTCCTCACCATGGGATTCTCCAGCAAAGACATCAGCCTTCAAGAGGAAAGGATTCATTATACATATCCTGCTCTATAAGTGACATATTGCAAATGACATTGCTTCTTTTTTAAAATTGCCAAGTGTCTCTGACTGTATGAGGTCTGTCTGGAAAAAGTCCAGCCATTCTTAATATAACAAGAATGGTTTGCATGACATCAGTGTTACTTGGCAGTTGAGGAGAGTAGACTGGAATGCACATGTGTGAACAATGATGACTTCACTGTACTAGTCAGTAGGGGCAGTAGATGCTGTTGAGTGAGCATGTGGTGGTTGCCTTCAAAATGATTGAGTGAGTAGAGCAACAAATCTGCATTAAATTTTGCATTACATTTTAACATTCTTCCACAGAAACTATTCAGATGATTCAGAAAGCCACAGCTATGGGCAACTGGTGATTGGTAGCTTCATCACGACAACACGTCCACTCATGCATCACATCTTGTGCAGAGTTTTTTGATGAAACATCAAATCACCCAGGTGATTCAGCCCCACTATAGCCCAGATTTGGTGCCCTGTGACTTCTGGCTTTTCCTAAAACTAAAATCGCCTTTGAAAGGGAAGAGATTTCAGACTGCCAATGAGATTCCGGAAAGTATGAGGAGCACTGATGGTGATTGGGAGACCTGTGTGAGGTCCCAAGGTGCCCACTTTGGGGGAGACTAAGGGGTCATTGTCCTATTACAATATTTCTTGTATCTTCTTCAATAAATGTCTCCATTGTTCATATTACATGGCTGGATACCTTCTGCACAGACCTTGTATATTTCCTCATTATCACTGTTAAGAATTGTATACCCCCAAAAGATATGATGAAGTAAAAATCCTAATACCTCAGAATGTGGCCTTATTTGGAAATAGAATCATTGCAGATGTAATTAGTTAAGTTAACTGAGGTCATACTTGAGTAAGGTGGGCCCTTAATCCAATATGACTGGCGTCCCTGTAAGAAGAGGGAAGGTAACCTGGAGATACACAAGGAGAACACCATGCAACCATAGAGGAAGAGATCAGAGTGATGCAGCTACAAGCCAAGGAATGCCAACAGTGATGACCATCCCAGAAGCTAACATAAAGCAAGGGAGGATTCTACCTAGAGTCTCAGATGGAGCATAGCCTTACTGACACCTTGATTTTGGACTTGTAGCTTCCAGATCTGTGAGAAAATAAATTTCTATTGTTTCAGTCACCCAGTCTGTGGTACTTTGTTATTGCAGCCATAGGAAACTAATATAATAATCTTTACTAGTAATGTACTGTACTGACCAGTCTAAAAATAGAAGGTTTTTTTTTTAAGATACATTTTTTTTTAGATTAGAAAAGAAATTGTTAACATTCTTAGTTTGTACATAGCACAGAGTATCATAGAATTTGGTTCAAACCCACATTTAATTGACGGGGAAGATAAAGCCTTCAGGAGGACAGTGGTTTGCCCAGGGTGGCACAGGTATCATGTGGAAGAAATAGAGCCGGAACTCAGATCTCTGGATACATGGTTCAATGCCTTTTCCGTGGCATACATTTGAACAATTTCAATTATTTTCAAGTTCCTTTTATCTCTACAGACTTGCTCTTTGTCTCTTTCTTTTTATCTTTGCAGTGAAATTTTAATAACATGCAATGCAGTGTGCTTAGTCAACGGTGTATAATGTGGAGCTCAAAAAATTGTCTATCCTTATGCCCCCAAATGAATCCTTTTATTATATTCACACCGATTTTGTGAAGGTGGGTTTTGGTTTTGCTCAAGCATTTTGTAATCCCTCTATGTATGTCTCTAGAGGTCAGTGTGGGTTAAAGAAACTTTCTTTCACACTCTATTCAGTTAACATTTAATTCAAGGCAGTTTAATCAAAAGTGACGATTAAACAGTGGCCCAGGGAAACAGAAATTAATTCATAATGACAAATCCTATAAGCATGAACATATACAATAATATGGATTTTGGCACGTGAAACATTTCACTGAATCCACAGACTTTAATATTCTTAGAAATAATTGAACTAATTTCTATACTTTTTAACATGTTAAATATTATTATTTTTGCTTAACATATATCACTAAATTGCTCTAAATTCCCTTCAGAAAGATATTTGTGCTCCCATTAAAAGCTGCTTGACTGAACATTTATGACTAGTCATATTATTTCTCTACGTGGACACTTTGAAGCAGTTCATCTTCATGTGGCGTTAATGCAGAATAGGCTTTGTGAACTGCTTAGAAGGATTTCCATGGGGAAAACAGGGGCTGTTATGGAAAAGTCTGGTAAATCTCTGTGATAGCTATCGGTCTTACTATTCACCAGAGCTTTCAAAATTCTTTTCTTCTCCCATTTCCTCTTCTTCATCCATTTCTTTCCTTGTTTGTTTGTGGTAAGAGTAACAAAAGTAGTAGGTTTTGTGCCATGATAAAAAATCTTAGATGAGTTGCCAAGTGAAGTGCTTTTCAACAAGCAAATAGTGTTGCTGGGGGACGCAGAGCCGGGGAAAGGGACTTCCTTTTACTGAGCTGAGAGTCCCCTTGGGGCCAGGCAGCTGAGCGGTTCTGCTCTTTTCACTCCCTGGAGTTCCACAGCTGATCTTATTGGTAGAAAGTTTCCCATTGCTAAGATTTTAAAAACAGTGTGTAGCAGATTAGCAACAGTAAATTATAAGCAGAGTAAGGAGTGCTATTAGAAGAAATGTGTTCCAGAGGCAATGAAAAGCAGTAGCTAAAAGTCTGTCTGTAAACTAAAAGTGGGACCAAGATGGGAGGAGCCTGGGTTCCTGAAGTGTCACCTGAAAGGAGGGCCATTCGATATCAGGAGCACAAATTTAGATTTTGAGAAAGCAAGAAATAAACTTTTATTGTGTTGGATCATTGAGATCTGGGTGTTCTTCAGTCACCGCAGCTTATGTTACCTAACTAATACAGAAAATGGGATTGGAACAGAGTGCTAAAGAATGTGTAGGATAGAGATAATTACAGACCATGCTGAGCACATCTCAGACAGGAAGGATGCAATGAGCAATGTCATGGGGAAGGGAATATAGCACCATTGGCTGAAATGGAATTTTAAAGGGGATCGGAAAGTTAGGAAGCTGCCTCAGCGTATGGAGGCTACGGAGTTTGGACCAGACTATATTGCAGAGGTAGCAATCAGAAAGATAAGAGAGAATGGTATGATACCTTAGGATAATGAAGCCTTGTGGTTTCAGTGTGATTGAAGCGTCGTTCCGGAAAGATTCAGCTGATGGCTGTGTATGGAACAGATTAGTTGTTGGTGAGATCAGAGTGGAAGCAGGGCGATCTTCTAGGAGACTGAGTGATTGACAGTGGAGGGTATCAAAGTCAAGGCATTATTAAGTATAAATGTGGATGACTAACTGTGGGAGAACTGAGAAAGGAAAGAAGAAACATACCCTTCAGGTCTGTATATTAGTTAAGAGCAGTGAGTAATGCTTGTAATTACCAGCTTGGGGCACACACAGAGAAGAAGAGTATGATGTTTATTGTTGTCTTCAAGAAAGCAAGATAGTATATAATATGTTCCATAAAGATTACCATTAAATAGTTAACATAAAAAATCAGCATATGAATGCCCATAATTCCATTTTATCTTCCTGGACACACAGAAAGACTATGCTTCCCAGCCTTTGTTCATTGAAGCAAGGTGAAAGCATGTAGCTGAGTTCTGGCCGAAGGAATATGGGTATAAACGACACATGCCCCTTCTAGGTCTGTCCATAAAGCACTACATCTGATTTCCCAGCCCCTGTTCTTTTGTGACAATCTTAGAGGCTATGTTGGGGGCTGGGATAAGCCTGGTACAGGCCGACACAATCAGACCTGGAAGGCTACGCCCGAACGCTGCAGTCAGGAGCCATAGAACTCCCCCTTCCAGACATGCAGGTGGCACACCAATCGGTGCCTTGATCACGGGCCCGCCATACACCCCCCGGCCAATCGCTGGCCAAGGCACGCTTTGAAGCCACCTACCCACTGCACTTCCTCCACTGCCCCCCTCTATATAACTCCCTCCATTTCGAAATAAATTCGCAGCTTGATCAGAATTCTTTGACTTGCTGTCTTTCTTTCGCGCCTCCTGTCCCATCCCTTTTCATCCGTTACAGGCATATCGGCGGACCCCGTTGACTGCCTCGCGGGCCGAGGCAAGGCTACATGTTTCAAATTATGAGCTACCATATGAAAGAATCCTGGATCTCTGAATCACCACTTGGACGAGAGCTTTCCAGAATTGCCTTTCACCCAAAAAACATTGAATCATAACTTAAGAGATAAATGAGTTTTTATTGTTTTAACTACTGAGATTTTATTTTATTTTATTTTGTTTTTTTTTTTAAAGATTTTATTTATTTTATCTTTAGGGGGGAAGGGAAGGAGAGAGGGAGAGAAATATCAATGTATGGTTGCCTCTCATGCATCCCCTGCTGGGAACTGGCCTGCAACCCAGGCATGTGCCCTGGCTGGGAATTGAACCTCGATCCTTTGGTTCCCAGGCCCACGCTCAATCCACTGAGCTACACCAGCCAGGGCAACTACTGAGATTTTAGAACATATTTATTATAGCAGCATAGCTAATCTCTTTCTGAATTGTACAACACTTAGTCATTCGGCCAATTTTTATTGAGAATCTAATAATAATATTGAAAGGATGAGCTAGCCCTAGAATCAAACTTTATTCATAATATTTCCTGGTGGCATATTCCCATGATATCACTTTTCTGACAAGTTTCTATAATCTAGAAATTCATTAAAATTTTGAAGTCATCTACCTCCTGTTTACTTTCATCCTCCCATTCTTTGGATCTTAGTTATTAAATTCTGGCTCATATGTCAGTTTTTTAAACAGGAGAGTTGGCAGTGTATTTTGACTTTGCCTTTTATTAAAATCATTTCTGACAGAACTTCTACTATCAGATGAGAGAGGCTTTAAAAAAACAAACTTGCCTATAATATCTGGCCTGAGATAGTTTCGGGCATGTTGACACATAAAGTTTAGAGGTTCTTTTGCTTTTCCTTTATCTGACTGCCTGTTACATAATGAGGCTGAAACACCTGCCCACATGAACTGAAGATCATGATTGAAAACCTTGACCGCCGTGGGAATTCCAGTTCTGCAACAATACTTAAAAAACCTGAAGTTTTTATCAAAATGGATTTATGTGCCTTCTCTGTGTCAGATTCATCTTTGCATTTGAATGAGTCTGATATGAACGTTCATCAAAGAATAATTTAACTTCCAGTGGACTTTTAAATCCTCATCATTATTTTCATGGAACAGTGTCTGAATAACGATCAGATGCCATTCTTATTATGGAAACTGTAGGTAGACCTGAGCTCTGATAAACAGACTGTTGAACCTAATTAGTGTCTCTTTGTGCTTTTATTGAAATGAAGTTCTAGGTGGGTCGGAAGGTGATAACGAATATCCAGTTTCAACATTATACCCCAAATAAAACCAATTTTATTATTTTTACAATAGTAAATACACCATGCAAAAATTGAAAAGTTGAAGCAGTATAGAAAAATACTTAGGAAAGAATAGAAAAATACCCCAAAACCTACTAAGAAAAGAGAACTGCTGTTAATATTTTGGAGAGGATCCTTTAAGCCTTTTCTATTCACAACACACACACACACACACACACACACAGCAGATAGTTCTATATAAATAGAATCACACTATAGATTTTTTATAATTTAAATTTTCACTCATAAACCTGACATGGATGTTTGCTTGTCAATAAATCTAGAGCTACAGAATCATTTTAAGGGCTATAAATTCACTTGCAGAAAAATGCTGTATAACCAGTCTGCTGTTGATGGACATTCAGATTGTTTCCAGTTTTTCACTATTATAAAAAAAGCTGCCAACAACCTACGTTTGAATTTTTATGAGTAGTGTAAATCGCTATGCTGAAATTGCTGGGAAGAAGGTAAGCACATTTAATATTTCCAAGTTTAATATTGCTTAAGGAAAAGTGTATTTATCATTTTGGCTAATGCATTGGCAAGAAGGTGGTAAGGATGAATACATTTAAAGGGGCAGAGAGAAGGAAATTCACTCTACTCCTCTATCAAGAGTAAGTCCAAAGTACCTCAGTTAGGTGAGAGAAAGTGTGTTGCTTCAAAGGGCAGTTCTGTGGGTCTTTAAAAATCTTTCTTAATTATGGAACCTTGTATTACAATGTATAAAAGTCTTCAGCACATCAGGAAATTTATCAAAGAAGAATCCAAGATGTGAATTAAGAGTGAGTGCAAGAAAGGGAAGGATTTTGTTGGAGGAGAATAATGCCACAGCCCATTTGTAGTTCACCCTCTTTCTTTTGTCCCAAGACAGTCTGTGGGATGCCTCGTGACACCAGGTCTGTTGTGTGTTGTGAGGATATCCACGGCTCCCATCTGGCTGCTTCCCAATCTATTCCCATGCTGTCCTGAAGAAAAGGATGCCATTAGATGTATCTATTTCTTCATGTTGTTCCTTTGCTTCACTTTAGATAAGTACTCTGAAAAGTCAAGCTGGAAGAAGTGGAGTTTTAGGGTCGAGGCCATAGCATTTGGAATCTGTATTAGTCAACACTACAGTGACAGCAAAATCACAAAATCTCTAAAGTCTTTTTTTAAAGATTTTATTTGTTTATTTTTAAAGAGAGGAGAATGGAGGGAGAAAGAGAGGGAGAGAAACATCTATGTGTGTTTGCCTCTTGTGTGCCCCCAATAGGGGACCTGGCCCACAACACAGGCATGTGCCCTGACTGGGAATCAAACTGGCAACCCTTTGGTTCACAGGCCAGCACTCAATCCATTGAGCCGCACCAGCTAGGGCAAAATTGCTAAACTCTTAAGGGATTAACATAATGGAAGTTGGTTTCAGAAAGTTTAATGCACATATCAAGACTCCTCACAGCCACTCTCCTCCACGTAGTGTCAGCTGGATCTAGGCTTTGTCTCTGTTTGGAGATTTGGCCCTGTATTCTCAACTCATGGCTTCCAGAGTTGCCACTCTCAAACGCCTCAGCTCAGAAGTGACACACAGATTTCAGTGCGATGACCTGAAATAAACAAATTATGAGCAAGTGACGAGTAAGCTGGTATTATTTATGAGTCAGTAGTCTGTGCTTTATCAACAAAAGACTTCAACCCTGGTTCCATTATTCTGGGGTCTGCTGTGAGCCCAGGCGGGAATGATGTCCCTCTGAGTGAGGGCTGCCTCAAGGTTGGACTTCCAAAGTTCTGAGTTGGAGGGGATGAAACAACCATCTGAGCAGGCGCCTGGTGCTCCCATAAAATGTTTAAAGCACACTGACAGCTAGATTTATTTATACCTTTTCAAACAAAAGAACTTTGCTGAGATCAGCTACAGGGACAAAAGGTGAGTAAGGCATTTTACTGCTTATGGAAACAGCCTGGTGCCCAGCTCTCTGATCTTTGATTTTAGAGCTCAGCTCTGACCTTTGCACTTCTCTCTTGGTTTAGAGGACTTGTAAAGTCTCTCTTTTCTGGTTTGCTTGACTCATCTTCCCCCTCAATTCTTGGCCTTGCTTATTTTCCCCATTTGGGGGGTGCCCACAACTTTTGGTGAGAAGCAAGCTCAACTGGCCCCTGTCTTGAGGAACTCCTTTGGCACGGCTGAGCCCAGGAGACTCCCTCCCAGTGTGATCCCAGGAGGCTCAGTCTGTTGGTAGCTGGTGGCAGTGCTGAGCATGAATGCCATGTGTCAGCCAGGCTGCCTGTGTCAGAATCCTGTGTCTGCCACTTACTGGTCGAACGACCTCACTCAAGGCACTGAGCCTCTTTGTGCCTCAGCTTTCTCATTTGGAAAATGAGAAATAATAACAAGAGTGTTACGGAAGGAAACGACTCAACACGCAGTTGGATGGCGGAGCACGACCCTTTATTAATGTGCACGGGCCCAGAGGAGTACAGATCCCAAATTCTGAGCCCCGAGCCTTGGCTGAGCAGGGCTTTTATTGCTTTCTGGACACCCCTCCCTACGTAGCAAAAGCAGGAGGTACAGAAGCTGATGCAAAAATAATTCTAGCCTTGAAGTGTCCTTATCTGAAGCTGGGTGCTCTGGAGCCAAAGTGGGAGTTAGCTGCTATGTGCAGATGGGAGTTAGCCTTGAAGAATCATAATTTGAAGCTGAGTGTACAAAAACCTAAAAATTATGGCTGACAGCTTCTAAGTAACCTAAACAAACTCTATCCTAGTTCCCGGTCCCTCCTCTGGGTCACCTTAACCTCTCTGACTTTTCCTCCACAAGAGCACTAGCCTCATGGGATTGTTATGAGGTTTAAACACAGATTAAGTTAAGTGAGTAAACGTTCATAGAACAGTGCCTGGCCTACAGTAAGTGCTTAATGATTTAATCTGTCATTGCTTATTATTTACAATAAATGTGTCCTGGGGGCACAAGGAGGGAAGCAATTAATTTGGTCCAAGACATCTGGGAAAAGCTCCATAGAAATGATGGTAATTGAACAGAGTTTGGATCAATGAGTGATTTCACAGAGGCGGGCTTGGAGGGCAGTGTGAGCAGAAAGACAGACAGATGCAAAGACTCAGGTGGGAGAGTAAGACAAGAAGTTCACCATGCATGCTGCAGGCGTTAGATGGTGAGGGTCGGAGAGCAGAGGCATCAGGAGAGGTGGGACAAGGGGTTACTGACAAGGACCTGAATGCCAAAGCAGGAAGTTGGCACCTTTCTCCCAAGTTACAGGAAGCAAACAATGACTTTTAGGCAAGGAGGTGATTTGGTCAGGTTTGCAAGATCACAATGGCTGTGGTGTGAAAGGTAGGTTGCCGCGGGCTGGAGAGCTGGCAGGGGGCTTAGGGTTTCATTAAGCCTGGGGGAGAAATCACGAGAGAGCTTTATAAAATGGGCCATTAATAACGCCTGCTCTCCCTTTCCCTATTTTCCTGTTGCATTTTTGGATGGTGTATGAGGTTTTAGTTTTGGGGGGTTTTGTTTGTTTGTTTGTTTTTGTTTATTTTGTCTTTCTATTTTTATGTTTTGTTCCAAAAGCATTATATGAAAAAGTTATTCCTTATACTAATAATTCACAGCATAAGTCCAGTACACTGCTTTCTCTCCACTCACCCACTGTGTTAGTCAACTTGAAACCTTTCTACAGCCACTGTAGACTGACAGGTTAACAACTATTTGACACTGCAGTACTGTGGCTTTAAGTATGCATGGGCTTCACTGGCCCCCGAATTTAGCCCTTCCTCTGCTTTGCTTGTTACACCATTAGCGATATCCCTGGGTGAGTGACCTAGGGTTACGGATTAAATTTTAAAAACCATCTCGGCATTTTTCTGCTTGCATTGGTTGGACTTAGACTGAGATTTCATTAAATATTTAATTGTATTTGGTTTGCTGCAGGGTAAAGTCTAAAAGAACTCCAAATGGTCTTTTATTTTCACAATTCACCTGTTCTTTTTGTTATTCTCAAATAAAAGCCTCCTGCCTTAGACACAAAGTTATTTCAAGAATTTTACTATCGTATGCCCTCCTCAAGTGTTTTGAATTACGTTACCTACAGAACTAATCCATCGAGAGCTTTGTAAAAACCCTGCACAGGTCTGGAGAGTGTCCAATTGGAATTTGAAGCCACATCCCCTACCCACCTCATCCCTTCATTTATAAAGCTCATGTTTTTTAATTTTTTTCCTTGCTTTGTACCTCTTGAAAAAACAGCAAAGCTGCCCATGGTTTTAGGAATTTATTTTCTCAGAGCTTAGAGCAAATGCCTACAAAGATAGAAGAAAACCCTGGCAGAGATCTTTATTTTAAACACATTTTTATTTGGCTGAGAATCAGATTTCCTTTTCATTAATACTTAATAAAAGGTTTTTAGAGTTGACCAGTTTGTCCCTCTTAGAAACATTCTTCTTCATTAAAAAGTCCTTAGAAATGTTCAGCCCAGCCTGAATAGTAATCAGGTACTTTCTGCTTGAGTCTACAGGGTAGGAGAAGGTCATTGGTTTTGCGCCCAAAGTGGTTCCTCCAGACGCAGTTAATTAACCTGGTGAAACAGCTGCCAGAAGTGGCTTCCACCCCTCCCCCGCCTTCTCTTGGAGGATTGCTGGGTTTTTCAGTGGGCTTTCTGGAAGACTTCTTTGCTGTAGTAGCTTTTATGAATCCCTTTGGGTGTGCCAGAAAGATCCAAGGAATTAAATTTCATCTGAGCCTCCGAAGCCAATAGGGGTCCCACTTAAATTTTCTTTTCTTTATACCTGCATTGCCATCTTTCCTTAGAAAAGAACCCTTAGCTTACTTGCAATCAGCCTCTGGAGGGTTCTGGAAAAATGTAAGAGCTATCCTCAGATATTTGAAAGTCTTATCAAGTGGAGGAGTATGTAACGTATTCAATATACAGCTCTGAGTGACAATACTAGGAAAAGTCAGTAAAACATGTCGGGAGGCAAACATTTCCCTAGTGTATGTTCTTCAGATATGCGAATGCTAATGAGCAGTGGGGTTGGAGTGGGCAAGTTTTCGGGAGTTAAATAAATTAGGAAATGCTGTGTTAATACTGTTAAACTGATTTCCCTATCAAAGCTAATGAGCATTAGCTTTGATAGGATGTAATTATCCAATAGATGCATAAAATATGTGCTTATTTGACCATGGAATATTTTCCATGGAACAACTTAAAGACCATATGCTCTTCATTGAAGTGCTAAGAAAGTGCTACTGCCTAACATGAGAATAAATCTTACTACTATAAGTTCGAAGCCCGAGATGTGTGTTCTAACTGCAATCAAGGCTGTGGGGCCTGAACACACATATAAACATCTTGGGATTCAGTTTATTTGTAATACAGGAAGTAGATCTGGTTATTTCTGAGGTCCCTACTGGCTCTAAATTGCTTCGTGTGGCACGGGAGCTTATTAACCCTCCTGTCTGTTGAGGCGTTCACATCTGAATCAGACCCCACTTGATGACAGGCATGTAGCAGAAGGGGTTCATCTTGGTTGTAAAGCATTTATCAGCATATCACTTCTAGAACCTGGACAAAGGCTGTTTTCAGGAGTTTCTCTTCTGAAGTTGTACATGGCATTGTCAATGTTCCTATTAGGTTGGCTGCAAAATGAAGTTAATAATAGTGCTGGTTATACTGCCAGATAATTGGGACTTTAAATACTACGTAATGAAGGATAGGTTTGTTACAGAGCAAACAGAAGGTCCATTATTGTCCGCCGCCTTATGGAAAGATGTCTCTCAAAGCCAGAGATTTGTGAAAAGGAAAGGAAATGTTTATTTAATGCTATACAGAGTTAAAGTAGCAACTTAACTTTAATATTAAAATATTAAAGTCCTTCAGGATACCCACAGACGCCCACAGTGCTTCCTATCTCCCT
>PVKU01011517.1:0-42694 GCA_004027475.1 Anoura caudifer | reverse complement strand
TTTCCCCCGGGGCTATGAGGTCTTAACTCCTGACTGAGATTTCAAGCGACCAGGTTTATGCTGGCGTGGCGGGTCGCTGCTTGGCTGCCCCGGGAGCGAATGTTCCTGCTTCCTCCCCTGCTCTGCTTCTGGTCTCCGCACCGCCGGAGTACTCTCCTTACCGTCCGGTTTTTCAATGTCCACGGCAATTTTCGATAATCTGTTTTCAAATATGCTGTGTTTCTGGTGTCTGTTTGCTGTGCTGCTTTGAAAAATGTCCCAGTTTAAGACCTATGTGTGGGAGGCAGAGATGTACGTCCTCTTACCATGACGCCATCTTGCACCCCCCCCACTTTTTTTCTTGATGATCCTGTTTAAGGCTTGTCAATTTTGTTTATCATTTCCAAAAACCAGCCCGTGGGTTTATTTATGCTTAGATTCATTCCTTTAGTCTCTATGTTGTTTAATTCTGCACTGATCTAGGTTATTTCCTTCCTTCTACTTGCTCTGGGCTGTCTTTATTGTTTGTCTTTAAGTTCTTAGAGATGTAGGGTGAGATTATTTGTTTGAAATGTTTCTATCATTGTAAGGTGGACCTATATCACTCTGAACTTCCCTCTCAGGACTGCCTTCTCTGTGTCCAGTAAGTTTTGAGTTGCTGTGAGTTCATTTTCTTTTGTTTCCAGAGTTTTTTTATTTCTTCCTTGATCTCACTCTTGACCCATTCATTGTTTCATAGCATGCTATTAAATCTCCATGACTTTGAGTGTTTTTCAATTTTGTCCTTGAAGTTGATTTCTAGAGTCAGTCCCTTGTGGTCAGAGAAAATGCTTGGTATGATTTCAATTTTTTTGTATTTATTTAGGTTTGTTATGTGTTTTATCATGAAGTCTATCTTTGACAATGTTCCATGTGCATTTGAAAAAAATGAATATTCTTCTTCTTTGGGATGAAAGGCTCTATATGTGTTAGTTAAGTTCATTTGATCTAGGGCATCATTCAATGCCAAAATATCTTTGTTGATATTTTGTCTGGAAGATCTATCCATTTTGACAGTAGGGTGTTGTAATGCTCTAATATAATTGAGTTGCTGTCAATATCTTTCTGTAAGTCCTACAAAATTTTATTCATGTATTTGGGTGTTCCCAAGATGGGTGCATATACATTTACAATGTTTATGTCTTCTTGATGGATTCTTTTTTTAAAATTATTTTAATTGTTGTTCTTGTAAAGTTTTCTGTCTTTTGCTCCCATTCCAGCCCACCACCCCAGCCCTCCACACCCCCCTCCCATTTCCACCCCTGCTGGTTTTTGTCCATGTGACCTTTATACTTGTTGCTCCAAACCCTTCCCCTTTCCCCCTGAAATTTCCTCCCCTCTCCCCTCTGGTGACTATCAAACCCTTCTCAATTTCAGTGTCTTTGGTTATATTGTGCTTGTTTGTTTGTTTTTTTGATTAAGTTCCTGTTAAAGGTGAGATCATATGGTGTTTGTCCTTCACTGCCTGGCTTATTTCACTTACCATAATGCTCTCCAGTTCCATCCATGCTGTCGCGAAGGGCAGGAGCTCCTTCTTTCTTTCTGCTGCATAGAATTCCATTGTGTAAATGTACCAAAGTTTCTTGATCCATTCATTTACTGATGGGCACCTAGGTTGCTTCCCACACTTGGCTATTGTAAATTGTGCTGCTATGAACATTGGGGTGCATAGATTCTTTTGGATTGGTGTTTCAGGGTTCTTAGGATATAATCTTAGCAGTGGAATTGCTGGGTCAAAAGGTAGATCCCTTTTTAGTTTTCTTAAAAAATTCCATACTGCTTTCCATAGTGGTTGTACCAGTCTGCAATCCCACCAACAGTGCACTAGGGTCCCCTTTTCTCCACAACCTCTCCAACACTTGTTCTTTGTTGCTTTATTTATGATGGCCATTCTGACAGGTGTGAAGTGGTATCTCATTGTGGTTTTAATTTGCATCTCTCTGATAGCAAGCGATATTGAGTATCTTTTCATGTGTCTCTGGATCCTCTGTATGTCCTCCTTGGAGAAGTGTCTGTTCATGTCCTTTGCCCATTTTTTAATTGGGTTGGTTGTCTTCTTAGAGTGGAGTCGTGTAAGTGCTTTATATATTTTGGAGATTAAAACCTTGTCTGAGGTATCATTGGCAAATATATTTTCCCATACATTTGGTTCTCTTTTTGTTTTAATACTGTTTTTGTTAGTCATGCAAAAGCTTTTTATTTTGATGAGATCCCATTTGTTTATGCTTTCCTTTATGTCCCTTGCTTTAGGGGACATATCAGTAAAAATGTTGCTGTGTGAAATGTCTGAAATTTTCCTGCCTATGTTCTCCTCTAGGACTTAATGGTGTCACAGCTTATATTTAAATCTTTTATCCACCTTGAGTTTATTTTTGTGTATGTTGTAAGCTGGTGCTCGAGTTTCACTTTTTTTGCATGTAGCTGTCCAGTTCTTCCAACACCACTTGTTGAAGAGACTACTTTTACTCCATTTTATGTTGCTGCCTCCTTTGTCGACTATTAATTGACCATAGAGAATTGGGTTTATTTCTGGGCTCTCTGTTCTATTCCACTGCTCCATGTACCTGTTTTTGTGCCAGTACCAGGCTGTTTTGATTACAGTAGCCTTGTACTACAGTCTGGTGTCAGGTATTGTGATCCCTCCTACTTTGCTATTCTTTCTCAAAATTGCAGCAGCTATTCGAGGTCGTTTATGACTCCATATAAATTTTTGAAGTGTTTGTTCTATATCTGTGAAATATGCCATTGGTAGTTTGATAGGTATTGCATTGAATCTGTAAATTGCTTTTGGTAGTATGGACATTTTAATGATGTTAATTCTTCCAATCCACGAACACGGTATATATTTCCATTTGTTTGTGTCTTCCTTAATTTCTTTCTTCACTGTTGTGTAGTTTTATGAGTATAGATCCTTTACTTCCTTGGTTAGGTTTATTCCTAGGTATTTTATTTTTCTTTTTGCTATATCAAATGGGATTTTTTTCCTTGACTTCTGCTTCTGCTCTTTCATTGTTGGTATAGAAAAATGCCTTTGATTTCTGGATATTGACTTTGTATCCTGCTGTTTGGCCAAATTCATTTATTAGGTTGAGCAGCTTTTTGGCCGAGTCTATAGGATTTTTTATGTATACTATCATGTCATTTGCAAACAATGATAGCTTTGTTTTCTCCTTTCCAATTTGGATGCCCTTTATTTTATTTTCTTGTCTAATTGCTGTGGCTAAGACTTCCAATACTATATTGAATAGAAGTGGTGAAAGAGGACAACCTTGTCTTGTTCCTGATCTTAGTGGAAAAGATTTTAGTTTTTGCCCGTTGAGTATGATGTTGGCTGTAGGTCTGTCATATGTGGCCTTGATTATGTTGAGGAATGCTCCCTCTATTCCGACTTCGCTGAGTGTTTTTATCATAAATGGGTGTTGTACCTTATCAAATGCTTTTTCTGCATCTATTGATATGATCATGTGATTTTTGTCTTTGCTTTTGTTTATGTGATATATTACATTTACTGATTGGTGAATGTTGGACCAAACTTGCATCCCTGGGATGAATCCCACTTGGTCATGGTGTATGATATTTTTACTGTATTGTTGAATGCGATTTGCCAATATTTTGTTGAGAATTTTAGCACCTATGTTCATCAGCGATATTGGCCTAAAGTTTTCTTTCTTTGTTGTGTCTTTATCTGGTTTGGGGATTAGGATGATGCTGGCTTCATAAAAAGAGTTTGGGAGTTTTCCATCTTCTTGGATTTTTTGGAAGTGTCTATGAATGATAGGGGTTAGCTCTTCCTTAAATGCTTTGTAAAATTCTCCTGTGAAACCATCGGGTCCCAGGCTTTTGTGTGTTGGGAGTTTTTTGATTACAGCTTCTATTTCATCTGCTGTTATTGGTCTGTTCAGGCTTTCTGCTTCTTCCTCGTTGAGTTTTGGGAGATTATATCTTTCTAGAAACTTGTCCATTTCACCTAGGTTTTCAAATTTCTTAGCATATAGTTCTTCATAGTAATTTCTTACAATCCTTTGTATTTCTGTGGTGTCAGTTGTAATCTCTCCTCTTTCAGTTCTGATTGTGTTTATTTGGGTCCTCTCTCTTTTTTTCTTGATGAGCCTGCTTAAAGGCTTGTCAATTTTGTTTATCTTTTCAAAGAACCAGCTCCTGGATTCATTGATCCTTAGAAGTGTGCTTTTAGTCTCTATGTCATTTAATTCTGCTCTGATCTAGGTCATATCCTTCCTTCTACTTGCTCTGGGCTGTCTTTGTTGTTGTTCCTCAAGTTCTTGTAGGTGTAGGGTTAAGTTGTTTTGTTGAGATATTTCTATCTTTTTTAGGTAGGCCTGTATCGCTATGAATTTCCCTCTGAGGACTGCCTTCGCTGTGTCCCATAAGTTTTGGGTCATTGTGAGTTCATTTTCATTTGTTTCCAGAAACTTTTTGATTTCTTCCCTAATTTCATTCTTGACCCATTTATTGTTTAATAACATGCTATTCAATCTCCATGATTTTGAGGATTTGGGTTTTTTCCCATCAGGGTTGGTTTCTAGTTTCAGTCTCTTGTTGTCAGAGAAAATGCTTGGTATGATTTCAATTTTCCTGAATTTGTTGAGCCTTGTTTTGTGTCTTATCATGTGGTCTATCTTTGAAGATGTTCCTTGTGCATTAGAAAAGAATGTGTATTTAGTTTCTTTGGGAAGAAAGGCTCTATATATATCAGTTAATCCCATTTCATCCAGAATGTTGTTCAATGCCACAATATCTTTGTTGATTTTTTGTTTGGAAGATCTGTCCATTTTTGACAGTGGGGTGTTAAAATCCCCTACTATAATTGTATTGCTGTCAATATCTTTCTTGAAGTCCTCTAAGATTTTCTTGATGTATTTAGGTGCTCCTATGTTGGGTGCATATATATTTACAATGCTTATGTCTTCTTGCTGGATTCTTCCCTTGAGTATTATGACGTGACCTTCTGGGTCTCTCTTTATGGCTCGTCTTTTGAAGTCTATTTTGTCTGATATGAGTATTGCTACCCTGGCTTTTTTTTTCCTGACCATTTGCTTGGGAAATTTGTTTCCAGCCCTTCACTTTGAGTCTGTGTAGGTCTTTTTTTCTGAGGTGGGTCTCTTGCAGGCAGCATATGCGTGGGTCATGCTTTCTCATCCATTCAGCTATTCTATGCCTTTTGATTAGAGCATTCAATCCATTTACATTTAAGGTTATTATTGATAGGTACTGATTCATTGCCATTTTCATACCTATGTTCCTCTGTCTCTCTCTCCCTTTTCCTTCCTTTCCTTAAAACAGTCCCTTCAGCATCTCTTATAGAACTGGTTTGGTAGAGGTGTATTCTTTCAGACTTCTTTGGTCTGGGAAGCTCCTTATTTGGCCTTCTATGTTGATTGAAGGCCTTGCTGGGTAAAGTAGTCTTGGTTGCAGGCCTTTGGTTCTCATTACTTGGAATATTTCTTGCCATTCTCTTCTAGCTTGGAGCGTTTCCATTGAGAAGTCAGTTGCCAGCCTTATCAGAGCCCCCTTGTACATTACTTCCTTTTTCTCCCTTGCTGCCTTTAAGATTCTCACTTTGTCTTGGAATGTTGCCATTTTAATTATGATGTGTCTTGAAGTGGGCTTCTTTGGGTTCCTCTTGATTGGGACTCTCTATGATTCCTGGATTTGCGTGACTTTTTCTCTCATCAAATTAGGGAAGTTTTCCATCATTAGTTTTTCAAATAATTTTTCTATCCCTTGCTCTTCTTCTTCTCCTTCTGGTATCCCTATTATATGGATATTATTACGTTTCATATTGTCTTGCATTTCTCTTAATCCCTCTTCATTTTTTTTGAGCCTCTTTTCCTTTTCTTGCTCTTTCTGGGTGTTTTTTTCTACTTGTTCCTCTAAGTCACTAATCTGATCTTCTGCTTCATCAATTCTGCTTTTCATTCCTTCCACTGTGTTCTTCAGTTCAGAAGTTGTACTCTTCATTTCCTCTTGGCCCTTGTTGATAGTTTCTATTTCCTTTTTCATGTTGATATAGTTTGCAGTGAGTTCCTTGTAGCTTCCCTGTAGTTTCTGGTAGCTCATTGAGAGCTCATGGAGCTTCCTGACAACCATTGCTTTTAACTCAAAATCTGGCAGTTGGGCTGCCTCTGTTTCATTTAGCATTCTTTCTGGGGCTTCCTCCTTTTCTTTCATTTGGGGATTATTTCTTTGTCTTCCCATTGTTTTTGAGGTTCTTCTTATTAGCCTTAGCTTCTTAAATTGGTCTGTTCTGGTTCCCTGGGTTTATGGTGTGAACTTCTGTGGTAGAATACCTGTGAGATTCAGTGGTGCTGTCTGCTTCAAGTATCCTGGTGTTGAGTTTCCACTGTCTTATCTGTTGAAATGCCCCCTCCTTGGGATCACCTCTGGTGTTTTTTCACAGTTCCAGGGTTGGTTTTTTGTTGTTGTTGTTTTTATTTTATTTTATTTTTGTCTTACTTGTGGGTATTTAAAAAGAGAAAAGAGGAAAAAATGGAAAGAGAAGAAAGAAGAGAAGAAAGAAAGAGATAAAAAGAGGAAAGAAGAGAAGAAAGGAAAAGAAGAAAAGAAGGAAGAAGAGATGAAATTGGAAAGAAAGGAAAAAGGAATAAGGCAAGAAAGGAGATACACAAAGCAAAGGTCATTAAGGGGTAAAAAAAGATAAAAATAATGAAAAAATAATAGAAAAAAATAAAATTTAAAAAGAGAAAAAAAGAAAAAAGCAACAAGAAAAAAATAAAATTAAAAAAACCCAACAGCTCTTACTGTTTTCAATCTTGCTGAGCTGGTGTTTCTGGTCTTGCTGGCTGCTATGGCCTATGGGTGACAGTATCGCTTTTCTCCCTATTCAGCACTCAGCTATCTTTTCGCTACTGTCCTCAGATCTAGTCCTGGGCCTCTGCGCCCAGGGCCTCAGGTGTACGTTCTGAGGAAGCGTGTGCCTATCCCAGTTGCTCGTAGGTGCCTATGATCTTGCAGCCACCTGCAGTCACACATGGGCGCCAATCCTCACGCAATTGTCCCCGATGGATGGCGGGCTCCAGTGCTCGGCTGTCCCAATGGCGCCGGGAGCAGAAGGCCCCACGAGCTTAGTCGAGCATCCGACCCACAGGTGCTGGGCTCCCCCGCGAGCTCATGTGTGTGGCTGTCCCAATGGCTCCAGGAGCCAAAGGACCCGTGGGCACCGGGCTCCCACAAGCTCAGGCTTGCAACTGTCCCTCGGGTGCCAGGAGTCAAAGGTCCCGGGAGCTCAGGTGTGTGGCTGTCCCAATTGCACTGGCCACCAACAACCAGGCGAGCTCTGGTATGCAGTTCTTCCCCGGGATATGTGTGGGTGTTCACACCCCCAGCTTGTCTGCCACTGAGATCCCAACTCCTCTCTGTGAGATTTCAAGCAAATGGGTTTATCCCAGTGCAGCTAAAACTTTGTTTGGCTGGGGAGGGAGTGGTTTACCCAGCTCCCTCCCCAATCTAGTGGAGAGCCTGGTGAGAGCCAGCCTGGGCCTCAGACCCGGCACTGGTGTCCACTCTGCCCCTTGGGCTCTTATTGTTCTGAAGTACTCGCCTTACCATCTGGTTTTTCAGTGTCCACTACAATTTTTGATCTCCTGATTTCAAATATGCTGTGTTTCTGATGGCTATTTGCTCTGTTCCAATGTAAATTGGCCATGATATTCTCCTGTGTGTAGGGGGAAGTGAAATATGCTCCTTCCTACCGTGCCGTCATCTTCCCCACCTCTCCTTGATGGATTCTTTTCTTGAGTATTATAAAGTGACCTTCTCGGTCTGTTTTTATGGCCCTTTTCCTTTTTTAATATACATTTTATTTTTAATTTCATATTAATTTTTGTTCATGTGGAGTTTTCTATCTTTCACTCCCATCCAAGCCTGCCCCCCCCAGCTCTCCCCACATCCCTCTCATTTCCACCCCCCTTAGTTTTTGTCCATATGTCCTTTATACATGTTCCTGTAAACCCTTCCCTTTTCCCCTGAAATTCCCTATAGCTACATGCAAAAAAATGAAAATATGGCCCTCTTCTTGAATTCTTATATGAGTATTGCTACCCTGGTTTCTTTTTTCCTCTCCATTTGCTTGGAGTATCTGTTTCCAGCCCTTCCCTTCCAGTCTGTGTAGGTCTTTTGCCCTGAGGTTGGTCTCTTGTAAGCAGCATATGTGTGGGTCATGATTTCTTATCCATTCCGCTATTTTGTGTCTTTTGGTTGGAGCATTTACTCCCTTTATGGTTAAGTTTGTTTGATAGGTACTTGTTTATTGCCAGTTGCCAGTATTTTGTACCAGTGTTCTTTTCTCTCATTTTTTTTCTTCCTGTTCTTAAAGCAGTGCCTTTAGCATCATGCTAATGTGGTTTCTTAGAGCTGTATTCTTTTAGACTTCTTTTGTTTGGGGAGCTCCTCATTTGTCCTTCTATTTTAATTGAGAGCCTTGCTGAGTAAACTAGTCTTGGTTGAAGGCCATTGGTTTTTCATTACTTGCAATATTTCTTGCCATTCTCTTCTGGTTTGGAGTGTTTCCATTGAGAAATCAGCTGCTTGTCTTATCCAGGCTCCCTTGTATGTAACTTCCTGTTTCTCCCTTGCTGCACTGAAGATTCTCTCTTTGCCTTGGAATTTTGCCATTTTATGTATGAAGTGTCTTGAAGTGGACCTCTTTGGGTTCCTCTTGATTGGAACTCTCTGTGTTTCCTAGATTTGTGTGACTTTCTCCCTCATCAAAATATGGAAGTTTCCCATCATTACTTTTTCAAAAAGGTTTTCTATCACTTGCTATTCTTCTTCTCTTGCTGGTATACTTATTATAGAGCTATTATTATGCTTCATGTCATTTAGCAGCTTCTTTAACCACCTCTTCATTCTTTCTGAATCTCTTTTCTGTTTCTTTCTCCTTCTGGGTGTTTTTTTCTACCTTGTCTTCCAACTCATTTATTCAATCTTCTGCTTCATCTGATCTGCTTGTAATTTCTTCTAGAGAGTTTTTAGTTTTTGAGATTTTATTGTTCACTTCTTCCTGGATTTTATTTATATTTCTATCATCTTTTTCATGCTGATGTAGTTCTCACTCAGTTTCTTGTAGTTGTCTGTGAATTCCTTGAGCATCTGTGTAAATATTATTTTGGATATTATGTCTGATAGTTTGGTTACCTCCATTTTGTTTAGCTGTTTTATTGGGAAGTCTTCCATTCCTTTTGATTGCATGTTCTTCTTTTGTCCCCATTTTAGGTGACTCTTTTTGCTTGTTTCTGCGACTCCTGATGTTTCCCTTTGCAAGCTGTCTTTGTAAGGTGAACTTCTGTGGTAGGCATTCTATGGCATTTGTGGTGTGGTGACTTTGATCTCCTTGTCTGGATGCTCTACATTTACCCTTTCTTCTGTTTGTGTGGGCTCTCTTGTGCACTTGGGTTTTTACCTTTTGGTGGTTCCTTTGTTGGTGGTCTTTCTACTCCAGCAAGTATACTGGTGTTTGCAGCTCCCACCTCTTCTTGTATGTGATCAGTGGCAGGGTTAGGCAAAATGGATTAAGACAGGAGGAGAGTATTTTATGGGATTTAAAGTACCATCAGGTAGAGAATAGAGAGGAGATTCTTTGGATATGTATAGCTTTAAGTGTGATATTTCATCCAACTAGCCACTTTTTTTTAAAGGTGAAAGAGAGATAAGACTCTTGTTAGAGGGGAGGAGGATTGTCAGCTGAATCCAGAAAACAGAGCAGTTTTTCAAAGTTAGATGATGAGCTATAGTGACAGTAAAGGATAGAAAGTAGGCATAGTGTGAGAAAGAACAGAGTTAACCAGAAAAATAATAATGCTCAGGATTGAAGTGAAGTGGGATAAGATCGTGGAGGGTTGCTGTGTAATATGTGCAATTGTGCAGAACAACCATTATTTACAATAGTACTGGAATAACAATAATATGACAAAAAATATATGATTTGGATACCCAGAATAGAAAGTACCCAATCAAGAATTGTTTGTTAATAGAACATGGGTGAAGTTAAAGAAGGAAAATTAAAATACAAGAAAGAGGGAATAAGAAAAACCCATGAAAGAATGCAATTAAACAGAGAAATAAAATGAGGAAAACTAAACATCAGGAAGGGAAGTAAAAAAACACTAATGAAATAAAAGTGGTAAAACAATGAAAAATAATAATAATACACATAATAAAATACCAGCTCTATGAGACAGCAGAGTGACATTTGCTTTGGTTTCTCAGTTTTTGGATTAAGCCTTGTGTTACCCCTTTCGATTTGTTCTGGAACCTTTGTAACTTCAGGTCTCATTGTCTCACTTGGGGGAAGACAAAAAAGGAAAAAAAGAGAGAGAGGTTAAAAAAAGAAAGAAAAAAATAATAAGCCTCCTGTTGACTTTAAACCTGTTCAGAGATTTCTGCTGGTCTTCTTAGATGCCACAGGATAACGCAAACTGGGCTTTGCCTTTCTCCCTTCCCACAGTTTTGAGAGGATGGGGACCAGGTCTGGGCCACAATATTTACACTTTCCCGGCCACTGGCCCTGGTCCTGCAAGAGCTACCATGCTCAAATCAGCCACTCAGTCTCTGGGCACAGAGCATTAGTCAATCTCGGGCATGCCATTTCATTCATCCACTCAGTCTCAGTTTCGCAGCTCCAATCAGCTGCAGTTCCACTTAGCCACTTAGTCTCTGGGCTTCTGCAGCTTAAATCACCATCAGGGCAAGTCAGTCAGTACTTGACAGTTCCTTACAAAGCAGCTGCCCACCATTCTTAACAAGTGAACAGTTCCTCACCCAGCACAACATTCCAACCAGTGCTGAGACTATCTGAGTCGGGGTCCAACATGACCCAACTCCTACCTTCTCCAGGTGTCACCTAGCACCTCAGTTTGTCTGGTTTGGGCATCCAAAGTCCAAGCAGATGTGAACTTCCCCCATGTGTCTCCCACTTCATTTATATTACCCCCAGTGACTTCCAGCATCTAGGTCCCTCCTGGAGCTGGCCATCTCTCACTTCCTTGGAAGGGAGGGAGCCAGTGATCAAACTCTCCTGCCTGTATCCTGTGTCAGATGCCAGGCCAGAGGCAACCGCAGCTTTTGTCCCCATAAAAATCTCAGGGACCTTTCTGTGCCAGTGCAATCTCCTCACTGTCTGTTTTACAATATCCTCTAAATGTTTGGCCTCCAAACTTCATATAAGCTGACATTCCATTGGCTGTTCACTCTGTTCCTCAGAAGATTGTCTATGTGTTCCAGCTGGGCACAGGGAGAACTGGCCTCCACTCACACCTAACTCACTGCTATCTTCTCAATCCTTCCCTGTTAGTTTCAATAGTTGTCTTATTTCTATAAGGTTAGCTTACAAAGTAAAAGCAACATAATATACAAAAACTACACAGTTCTGGAAGAATGGCAGGCTTCTGCCTTACAGGCTATTCCCTGCAAAACACCAAAATAAAAAATAGAAACAAAAAACCTACCACCCTCTGTCAGGACAATCTGAACCTAGGCTTTGCACAGTGTTCCCACCCACAGAAAATGGGATCCATTGGGAAATTCAGGCAGTTGCAGCACAATCATCTAGTCCTCCTTCTGGAAGAACAGGCTGAAAGCACAACACAGAGATCTCCACCTCAGGAGAACCTCCCAGTTAGAGAGAGCCAGTGCTCTTTTTTTCTCACTGGTTCTAGAAGCTCTCAGCTTACTGGAAAATCCCATCCTAGATGGCCCTTCATTTTCTAAGCAAACTCTTCCCATAGCCCCTGTTTACTTCCCCAATGATTTGAGTTCCCTTAATCAGATGTATCTGAATCAGGGGTGCATATATTTTCCAATTAGTGTTTTGAGTTTTTTCAGATACAATTCCACAAGTAGAAATGCTGGACCATTAGGAAATTTAATTTTTAACATTTTGAAGAAACTACCTAGAAATTTCTATGGTTGTTGCAGTAATTTACATTCTCTACATAGTGCATGAGGCCCTGGCTGGTGAGGCTTAGTGGACTGAGCACTACCCTGTGGACCAAAGGCTTGACAGTTTGATTTCCAGTCAGGGTACATATGTTAGGGAAATGCTAGAAAATACCAAAAGAAACTGGGTGTCAGCCAAGGCGCTGTTAGGGCAGCAGCCAACCCGTAGCCTGCTCCCGGGTATCAAGTAACACTTCTGCATTCTGCTTCTGTACTCTGCTTGCACCATGTAGGCTTCCAGACTGAGGGATAAGCTTTCTGCCTGAATGATAGAGTATATAGGTCCCCTGAATCCTTTGTTCGGGGCCCAGAATTTGGAGACTGCCTCCTCTGGGTCTGCACGCATAGCAAAGCCTCACTCCGTTACCCCAAATCACGCCAGAGTCATTATTTTCCATATTATTTTCTGTAACATTTTGGTTCCCACATGAGGAGACATCTCATGCGAGCACGATGTTTGCCTCCAGTGAAGGTGGCCGGGGCTAACAGGGTGAGCCAGCAACCGGAAGGAAGCATGTGCCCCTTTGATTTTGGGTCCTGGAAAGCTGCAGCTCACCTCTGCCTGGGGTTCTGAGCCACTCTTCAACCCGGGCAGGTGGGGAAAGTGGACTGAGACTTGTCTGGAAGGTGCCAGATCTTTAAGTGCCCCGGGAACCAGCCTGAGACCAGGTCCACTTTTGTAGTGGAAAGAGAGGCTGATCACCTCTCAGGCCCTAGTGGCCTAAGGTATCCGGATAAGGTTTCCCTCTCTCTGGAGGGAATGCAATAACCTCTGAAAGCCTGTGAGTGTGGAAGAGTGTGACAGTGTTTGTGGCTCCACGGGTGTCAGCCTACGGAGCATGAGTGGGCCCTAACCTGCAGTTCCTCAGTCTGTCATACAGTATAACAGCTGGGAAGCTACCTCGGACTCTACGTGGGCAACCTTAACTAAGACAGACCTATGTTCCTTGCTACAGGAGAGGCCAGGCAGGCAAAAGAGAAGTTCCCCCACCCTTGTTTGTCCACGCTGAATCAGGTAGCTAGCCATGGGGGGGGGCCATCCCCCATTTTAGACTGTATGCTCCAGAACTTTAGTTGATTCCAGGGCCAAGACCCCTCTATGACTCCATGACAATTGGAGACATTTTGCACATCAGAGTGGCCCACATTTGGAGTAGGCTGGCCCCCTGAGGGAACCCTCAACCTCTCTATCATTCGGGCAATCCACATGGTAGTCACTGGGAAGCCAGGCCACCCAGATCAGTACGTCTATATAGATAGATGGCAGGAGTTAGCCCAGGACATGCCCCACTGGTTACAGCAGTGTTCAAGGCAGGAGGCTTGGTGAAGGGGCACCTCGAAGAATCGCAAAGGACTCAGCAAAGCTTGCTGTCCTCCACCTCCTAGGTAAGCACAAGTCCTGGTCGCCAAGGTCCCATGCCCACCCATTCTCCAAGGGGAAGCCAAGGATGAGGACGCTCTAATTTATCCTCCCCCTTACCCATTGAACACAGCACAGCCCCAACCGCCAGCGTTAGACACTCCACCTAGTACCATCTCCCTGCTGCCACCAGTGGAGGCCACAGCTCCACCGGAATCCCTGGTGGCATCTCGCCTCAGGGACAAAAACCCCCTTCAGGTGCCCCTCAGAGAGGCGAGGGGACCCACCCAAGTAGGGCCAGACGGGACGCTGCAGCCTGGAGGGGTGGTCTTTTACTACAAACCATTCACCACGATGGACCTCCTAAACTGGAAACACTATACCCCCTCCTACTCGGAGAAGCCTCAGGCTCTCATTGACTTAATGGAGTCTATCAAGCAAACCCCTACGCTCTGTAAGCCAAGCCTGCATGTGTGTTGGGGATCGGACAATGAGCCACGTGAGTGCCCCACCATGGAGGATGGTTGGTGCATGGGTGCCGCCATCTTGTATGACCTGGTGTGCATGGGCGCTGCCATCTTGGAACTGGGCCAGGTTGCAGGCTAGAGTTTCTCTTCAGTTTACCAGCTGCATGCTGCTGCTGTCGCTGGGCACTGCATCAGTCAGGCTTTCTGTGTAACTGGTTCTAATAGGAATGGCTCTGATTCTGAAGGTCTTTAACGGAGGTCCAAGAGTGATTTATAGGGTGTTTGCAAGGTCTAAGCTTTAGGAAAACTGCAAGATATGCCTGCAAATTTAGGGACTTTCAGTGGAAGGTACCAGTAGTGCTAGGGATTTTTTTTTTTTTTTTTTTTTTTTTTTTTTTTTTTTTTTTTTTTTTTTTTTTTTTTTTTTTTTTTTGCTGCTGCATACTAAGTTTAAGTATAGTCCTTCCCAGTATGGGAAAGAAACTAGGATTAAAAGTGAATAATGGTTAAAACTGGATGTGTAGGAATATGTATAAAGGATGTGAAAGTTTTAAACCTGGAAGAAAGGAAACCTCAACTGTTCTTTTTCTGGTATTGTGGGAATGTGGTTTCAGTAGGGTATTGTTTCTGATCAGAATCCTGTATCTGTAAGACCTAATTTAAGGTCACCTGTAACTGGTTGGGGAGAATGCCCTTGCCACTTGGGACCCAGGAACGGTCATTTGGGGCTGAAGTATTTCAGCCTGAGGCAAGGAGCATGTCTCTGCCAAGAGACTGGGCCTGAAAGAGCATGTCTCTGCGTGGCACCAATGGATTCATTGGTGTAAAAGAATGCCTCTACCTGTGTATTGTTTCAGTTTTTGCTCTGTATCTGCTCTGAAAAGGAAATTGAGGATTCCAGGGAAGGTTAAAACTTCATAATCTGTAGGAAAGTGAACAAGGAAAAGGAAGATTAGAAGGTTTGTGAACATTGCAGAAGGTCTTTGGGAAACTAAAGATAAATCGAAAAGTGAAAGTTTGGGAAGGAATTATGTGGTATTAGTAATGGAATGTATAAGGCATGGAGATGCAATTTTGGTGATATTAGAAGGAAAGGGATTTTACTTCACACTTTGTATTTTTCTCCCTACTTGATCCCTCCAGAACTTGGCATTCTGAAGGAGTGATTGATGACATAAGGTTTCTTTGCATAAAACCAATAAGACTAGTCATTAATAGTGGTTTTGTTAACCAAGACTTCGACTGGAATGTCACACTTGAAGGAGGCATGTATGTGTTCTGGCTGTCACCAGAAAGCCCTGAGGAACTGAGATTGACTTGCGAAGCTAGCGAAAGCCCACAAGAAAAGCCTGATACTTTGGTTGATTGTGCAGTTCATGCCAGTCTTTCCAGGGAAGGAATGAAGGTTACCTTCCTGAAAGATGGCTAAAAAGGAAACTGTAGGCACAATGGAAGGCTCAAGGATTTGAGTGCAATGACTGGTACAGGCGAAGCCAGATGGCAGATGTGTGGCTGTGCTTCTGTGCTCCAAGGGGTGGACTGAGAAGTCAATCTAAGGGTTCCCTGTGTGAGTTCCAGCAAAGCGGACTTAAAGATCATAGGTGATCTAGGCTGCTCTTGGTGTGTTTATGCAAATAAACAGTAAAAATTAAAAGCAGGACCCAAAGTAGTCCCTGTAATAACAATGAGGGTGATTTTAAGGAGAAAAATTATGATTTAAGGAAAATCACAAAGCTCAGTATCAGACATCAGAATGGTGCAGCTAACTGTCTTGAAAGTTTGCTTTCATTTGAAAGTTGAAACTGGGTTTGTAATGTCACCAAGGATGTGCAGTTACAGGCATGAAGGACCTGTCCAATTGCAATTGTTAAATGTCATTGCAGGAAGGACCTTGCAACTGAGTGTCTCCCCAAAAGACCATCTCACAGCCACCGACTGTTTTGGGGATTGTTGTATGAATTAACTTGTGTGTTCTTCTGTTTTCATAGGGTGTATACCTATGACCTCATTACCTGGGTGATTGGTTGCAGTTTAGGCCTCACTTGAGAAGCCCATCTTCATTGTTGCCCCATGAGGCTCAACAGTTTGGCTGAACTAAGTGGTTGGGTTGGTGAAGGGTTGGGGCGGTCTGTGGGCTTCACTTTAGAACTAATTTGCCCTTTTCTATCTTGATGGTTTGGACAGAAAGGGCCCAGATATCTGAAAGGAGGGAAATCCCAATACAGTCCCCTCAGCCCAAGTGAAGTATACTGGTCCACCAGAGTTTTGGATAGGTGTAACATGCCTTGTATACCTTCCTCCAGATAAGCCATTTCTTTACCTAAGACCCTGCCTTGGTCATTTAGTGGTTATGATTTAATTGTGCTTCCAACTCTCTTTCCAAATCTGTCTCCTCCAGAATATGACCAGACCAGAATGCCAATGTTCAGTAATGCCACACTTTGGACACCAAGCCTGTGACTTCCTGGTGACTGCCAACTGACCAGGATTCTGTAAAGTCCTTCCCCTTATAGGAAGGACTCCCTCTGTGCTGCACCCCTCCCTTTCAGGGCACCCCTGACCCAGAGGTAGGTAGGATGATGTCCATGTCCAGCTGGTAGTAGTTACAAGAAGATGAGACCTTTGTCCATTGTCCTTTATATGATTATAGAGTGGGTATATATCTGAAAGGAAGGATTGATGCAGGGTGCAGCCAGGAGGGAGGCCTCCAAAATAGGGATTTGGAATGGGGCTCAGAGCTCAGGGTGTCCAGGTAATATTAGAGAGACATATAAGATGTCCTTACCCCTTCCCCCACAGGTGTGAGTTGGGGAAGGGATACATGGAGCAGGAACATGCAGAGCTGCTAATCCATGACACAGTCATTTAACATATCTATAGCCTTTGGCTGGTGGCTTGGATGTGTTGGGTAGCTGTAGCTGTGCTCTGAGCTGGGGGGATGGAGAGGACTCCCCCCCAAGACGTGACTGGTGGAAGAACCCTAAGTTACAGTGCCTGCGTGGGAACTTGGAGAGGATTGGCTCCAGAAAATGGGGACACACCTGCCCAGACTCATAATGGCATCCCAATAAACTTGGAATATACGGGAATGCTGGCAGGTGTAACTGATTGTGGGAGGAGTCAGAAATGGGGGTGCAGAAGAGATTTGGAGCGGGGATTTGGACTGAGATGTGGCAGCCATTGAGGGAGAGCCATGTGGCTTTGCCAGAGTGGGGACCCCTTCCCCACAGCTTTGGTAGAAGAAAATATCCACAAACTCCAGGATATCCAGAACAGGTTTAAGAGCCAGGACCAACCTTGGGTATCCACCCCTTGGTGGCAATCTATCATGTATTCAGTTTTAGCCCCAGTCTTAGGGCCCCTACTCATCCTTTTCCTTGTAGTGTCCCTAGGGCCTTGCTTACTCTGCACCCTTACCCAACAGATCAAGAGCACAGTAACCAATAGGGCCATGGCCAAACTGCTGTCCCTCCAGCAGTGTCACTACCGGAGACTCAAGTCTGAACCTCAGGACCCCGTCCAGGACCAGGGCGCATATAGTGATGCTAGAACAGCTGACACCCTGTTTAGCATCAAAAGGGGGGAATGTTATGGAAATGCTAGAAAATACCAAAAGAAACTGGATGTCAGCCAAGGCACTGTTAGGGCAGCAGCCAACCCATAGCCTGCTCCCGAGTATCAAATAACACTTCCACATTCTGCTTCTATACTTTGCTTGCCCCCTGTAGGCTGCCAGCCTGAGCGATAAGCTTCCTGCCTGAACGATAAGCTTCCTGCCTGAACGATGGAGTATATAGGTCCCCTGAATCCTTTGTTCAGGGCCCACAATTTGGAGACCGCCTCCTCTGGGTCTGCCCGCGTAATAAAGCCTACTCCATTACCCCAAATCGCGCCAGAGTCATTATTTTCCGTATTATTTTCCGTATTATTTTCTGTAACACATGTGTGGGGTAATGACCATGACCATGGTGCAGGACTCATGAGAGGCAGCCACACATTGATCTTTCTCTCTTTCTCTTTTCTTTTCCCTGCTCCCTCTCTAAAATTAAATAACTAAAAATCTTTTTGAAAGCAGTGCATGAAGAAATTTACACAATTCAATACTCCTGACCATAGAAAAGAAGATATCTTTTGTAGTGGCATAGATGGGCATAGGGTTTATTATGCTAATTGAAATAAGACACTGAAATAAAAAATACCATATATATTCACTTACAAGTATAATATACTGAACAAAATAGATAAACAAAATCCAAAGTCATAGAAACTAAATAGAGACTGACAGATGTCAGAAGAGATGAGTTTGAAAGCTCTTCAGAAATAATGAAAAAAGTAGAAAGAAAAATGCTCATAGATAAGAAAAATGTATGATGATCAAAGAAGGGAAGGGCTAAAACAGGGAAGAGTAAGTATTGACAGAAAAAGATGACTTTGGATAATGAAAACACAATAATATAAACTATTAATGTGTAATAAAATAGTACACTTGAAACATGTATTGTTTTTTATATCATATCAGCACTATAAATTCAATACACAATAAGTAAAAAGTCCTCCAAATGTTTCTCTGGTTCTTGTTCTGGAATTCAAACAATAAACCCTGAGGTAAAATGGCTATTCCCATAAATACATTGTCTTTCAAAAAGAAAATAACACCTTGAACCCTTGAATGTAAATGTCATCATCAGTGAATTGAAGTCAGAAATTACTAAGGTCAATTCCTACAATTCTGTGACCTTTGTGAAGAGCAGGCATTTCCCTTGAATCCCATACTGTGCTTGTCAGGCTAATAACTTCTGATCAGCCACAGCCACCCCTAAGTCAGAGGAGCACAAATCATCTGAGAAACCCAGGTATTGTGGACTCATGGAGGTCTTCCAGTACCCTACGGGTTTATTTCCTTATTTGGGAAATAGAAACATGCATTTCAATTTCTCAAGTGTGTCTTCAAAATACTCTCTTATCTGGCACTTGGAGATAGAAGTCTGTATTATAGTGGTGCACTGTTCAGTGTTTTGCCATGTGCTTATCAACAAACTAAGACTCATCCTCATGTCAGCATAGACACCACCCTGAATGAACCGCTCCATATTGTCCCTTCTGTTAAACCCATTACCTCACTTTTTGGCCATATTTTCTGTTTGGGTTGGGAAAATGCCCCCAGGTTGCAAACAATTTGTTTTGTTATATATATATGGAGAGAGAGAGAGAGATTTACGCTTAATTATTATGAAGCTGATTTATACTTGTATTGAAGCAGTTTCTCTAAAGTGTCTCATTTGGATCCAAAACCTCAGCAGTGCTTTATTTGGAAGGTGAACAATTGTCATGGTTATTTGTGTTTTCCATATTTACAAAGGGTGACATTCACAGGATCAAGATCTCTTCTCTTTCAGCCTCGAATATAGAGGGAAAATTTTCAATCTATATGTTCTTTATGGGTACTCCTTAACTGAATGTGAGTGCAACTTCCACTATGAGTGATATACTTTTGGGAAATAAGATAGACCTAGTGAGGGAACTTCACTCTATGAAATTTATGAATTAGAAAGAGAAGCTGTGCCACAGTAGTTAATTTTTTGTATTTAGGTAACAGCCATCAGCAGACAGAGAAAATGTTTGGATAGTTGGCTGTGTATTAAAGTAAAATATTGAAGATAGAACAGAAAAAGTACCTTAAATTATGTGCCATAGAATAAATAAAGGAGATATCATTAAACTATACTTATGATGGAAGACCTAGGCAATTGAGAGATAGTGGGCAGTGTGAGTGACTATCATTCCAATCAAACAATGTTGAATCCACTTGTAGCTAGTTGATCACCATTGTTGTATTTTGCTACCAATTACAAAAGACCACGTAAAAGCTGTATATGGAACAATCTCTAGATAAGAGTTTTGATTTATTTCCCTCTGTCTGGCATCATGGGGTAAAGGATATAGAGCTGGATTCTTATTTTTTCTGATATGTGTGTCCTTCTGTCTTTATTTCACATATGATTGAGGAAAGACAGCACTCAAGGTGCAGAGTAGAGCAGAGCAGATGCGACATCTTAGATGTTTTTAGCACAAGTTGTGGATCATTTTGTCATTTCTGTTAAACAAAAGAAACCAAAAAATGATGTTTCTTAGCATCTTTTCTCATTTTTCTCCCTTTTATTTTTCCTGTAGGCTTCACTAATTTTTAGAAGCAACATTCCTTTTTCTTCATTGTTCCTGTTTTGGGAGTTCTTTAGGAAATGACATGGTCAAAAATTCTGTCCAGGACACACAGGCTATGCAGTGAGATGATAAAACTTTTGAAATACTTCTCAACTGGAGCAACATTTAAAGAAGCTTCTAACTTAGAGATTCTTTTCTGACACTCAGGGGGAAAAAAGTACATCCTTACATAGAAGCAGTACTCTGGCACCGCAGTTCTGGCTTTGCAAGGCTCTGCATTTTGCATGCAGTGGTGCTACAAGAGTCTCTGAGTTTTCAATGTGAATAGTGGATACCAGATAATTCTGCTGCCTATTCACTCAGGGACGTTATGCAGTAACTGTAATGATCTTAGAAAAAATTTTCTCATCCCCCTTTCTATGGAACCAGACAAAAGCATTTCTTAAAAAAACACACACAAGGGAAAATGAGACCTAACACTAGAAATATTATCCATCAATAAGAAGATTCTTTAGCCTCTAGTGGACATGCTGCAGAGTTACCAAAATGTGAGATTTAAAATGAGAAAGGCATCCTTATTTGCACCTATGTGAAGTTGAGTTTGTGTAAAGGGTGCAAGTCCATAGTGACAGCAAAGCTTTAGTATGCTGAAATAAAAATCTTGTGTTAAAGCAAGAGCAAAGCTGATAGGTGTATCTGTCATATGAAAATTTTTTCAGCAAAGCTTTGTCATCTCTATGTGGTTCATTGCACTTTATTTCGTCAATAATTGTTGTCAAGCCCCAAGTCATGCAGGTTTTCTGATAGCACTATTAGCACCAAACAATAGATATCCTCTCTAAGTTCTGAATAAGAAACCTAGTAGATTTCATAACAAACAGGATTTCCTCATGCTGTTAACAATGATCTTGTTGCTAGGCAATTTCCAGGACTGTAGACAAAGCAAGGAAACAAGAATTGCTTAGAAATCTCTGGTTTCGTTGTGGACTTTTGGCGCAATTCTTTAATGACAAACTATTAATACATGTACACAATTCCTTGACTATCATAACTGGAAAATATCCCCCCACCCACTAAACTCAAATTATGCATTTAAAACTCAGTCTTTTCAATCTTGTGTCCCTCTGTCCCTCCACACATGTTCTGAAATCCTGTATGTTTTGGGGTGAGCTTAAGATGCCAATTCTTTGGTGGTTCATGGTGATGTTGCATACAGTGGATCCATCCCTGGTTCACTGAGTGTGAAAATGACAATTGCTTGTCCCTAAGGAGGGGTTCTCATATCCAGGGTCCATCAAAAGTGTCCCATATTGTCTATGGTACCGAGTTTCCATGCGGAACTATTTAAATGAATAGCACTCTATTCACCTATATGGTATTCAATACCATTCAACATATCCTAATGCAAGGTTTTGCTATGTGATCATGGGACACCATGTGAACAAAAACTGACACTGCTCACCTCCAGATTGTGTGAAGGGAATAAACCCTCATCACCATGGGCTTTAATTTGCTTATATGAAAAGGAGATAATAAATTAATCTAGTATAACACCAGCCATGACAGGTTAGCTCTCTGATGTCTAGTTCTCCAGAAGATACAATTGGACCTGCTGTCACTGTGCAGGTTCATGTATTTCTACTCACACTTGGAAAGCCATCGGTCTACTTCTTCACAGGCCGGTTGACATTCTGAGTCTGGAAATGCACATTGAAAGCAACTTGTCATGTATTCTGAGATGTCATCCTAGGAGTCCTATTTCATTTCCTATATGTGGAGCCAAATTAGGGATCTCTGAAAGTGACAATGAAACTCTAGGCCAAATCAAATATTTGAAATGAATTTGAGTTAATTCCTCTTGTAAGAATGCATATGATACACCTGCTACCACCTGACATCTTGTGATTCATTTGACATAACTCAGTGAAACCAGTGGACACAATCCTGGTCTTCAGTTTTAGTCAAAGTGTCAATCACCTTAGACATCATTGAAGTCTCTTTTCTCTATGTTAGAGATGGTATCCTCATAGCCTTCTGTGCATCTGGATGCATTTCCAAATGCTGACCCAAAAGATGGATCACAAGAACATGTATATAATTAATTGTTTTTGTATCCATAATAAACTCTTCATATGTCTACAGAACATGTCTTTACAGAGAACATATAAGTGTATATGAAAAGGGCCTGGCATAACCCTGAACTTAGTCTGAGACATTCTGGAGGTAGGATCTCTTCTTTTTTTTCCCACTGAAGCAGTTGGCCTAACCCTGCTGCCCTCCACCCTCACATTTATCATCACTGATCTGTGCCATACAGACAACTTATGGCCAGAATTTATGAAGTAAGCTCCTCACAGTTGTACAAAGACTGCTTAAAGCACCCTGTTGAGAACACCCCACTTATTATTATCAGGGTATATATTTTTTACTCTCCTTGATCTTAACTGCTACACCATTAGGAGATATGAAAGACTGGTGAGGTAGAGAATTTCATATTCAAACTTGGACCTGCCCCTGATGAGGGATGAAAACCTAAAGTGGAGGACTTGTTGATTGTATTCTCATTTGTAAAGGGGTGTGGAAACATGGGAAAGAGGTGGGGAGGGCTTGGGTGTTGGTAAGGCATGGGGGGAGTGAGAAAACTGTACTTAAAACAAAATAGAAAAAAAAATGATAGAAATTCTGTACCTATAGCCATTACAGTATAATTTTTCTATGAAATATGTATGCCTGTAAACAATAATGAACTGTGAAGCTTATTAAATTTATTCCTAAGCCTTTAGAAAAATAATAATAATAATAATAAATAATGAAGCAGGGTGCAGCCAAAAGGGAGGGGGCCCAAAAATAGGGATCTGCAATGGGTCCCAAAACTCAGGGTATCCAGGAAATATTAGAGGGACACATAAGATGTCCTAACCCCTTACCCCACAAATATGAGTTGGGGGAAGGGACACATGGAGCAGGGACATGCAGAGCAGTTTTGTACAGCCACAGCTTTGCAGCTAATCCATGGCATGGTCATTTAACATATCTATAGCCTTTGGCTGGTAGCTTAGATGTGTTAAATAGCTGTGGCCATGCTCTGAGCCAGGGGGATGGAAAGAACTCCCCCCAAGATGTAACTGGGGGGGCAGGAACCCCAAGTTATGGCACCTGCATGGGAGCTTGGAGAAGATTGGCTCCAGAACATGGGGACACACCTCCCCAGACTCATGATGGCAGTCCAGTAAACTTGGAATAATATGGGAATGCTGGGAGGTATAACTGATTGTAGGAGGAGTCAGAAGAGGGGTACAGAGGAGGATTGTCATTGTCACAGGGATTTAAACTAAGATGCAGCAGCCATTGAGAGATACTCTATGTGGTTTCACCAGAATGCAGACCCCCTCAGCTTTGGTGAAGAGGGAGAGTCACATGGCTTTGGCAGAGTGGAGACCCTCTTGCAGCTTTGCTAGGGAGAGCCATGAGGTTTTGCCAGAGTGGGAGCCCTTCCCTGGAGCTCTGGTAGAAGAGGACCACGCATCTTTGGGGTGCTCCCTTTGGCTGCATGGCCTGGGAAGCAAGAGAGACTTTTCCTGGAAGAAGGGGTAAAGGACTCTTGCCAGTAGGCCATGAGAAGGCACCACATGGCTTTGGATTAATTAGAGATCCTGCCTGGATGACTACACAGCTGATGGTGTCAGGAGCCTGGATCCCAGACGTTTGCTTCTTTTCCTGATTTACAGTACTCTGAATTAGATCAGAGGGAGATAGGAAGCACTGTGGGCATCTGTGGGTATCCTTAAGGACTTTGATATTTTAATGAAGATGTTATGTTGCTACTTTAACTCTGTATAGCAATAAATAAACATTTCCTTTCCTTTTCACAAATCTCTGGCTTTGAGAGACATCTTTCCATAAGGCAGCAGACATAACGAACCATGGGCCTTGTGTCTTCTGTGTTCTGTAACAATAAGACCATCAAAATAAAAAAAGAACATGAATAAGAAACACCTCAAAGGTCATTTTTTCACATTTTTAGTAAAATGGATTGGTGTTGCATTAGGTATAAAAATTATAAATATTTCAAGTGTATAATGCTATATAATAAGGCATATGTATATTGTCCAAGTGAACAATACCAAGTGACCACACCAAGTGAAGTCACCTATTGCTTCCCATCAAAGTTAAATGTGGTATGACCTGTTTTTTAAAGTAATGTTATTTTACTTTTTTACCTTAACTTTTTTATTGCTTTTCAAGTACAGTTCTTGATTTTTAAGTTCTGTACTGTCAGCCATTTAATAACTCCCACATCCAGGAGCCCAAATTGGTTTGAGTGTTGCACTGAAATATTGTGAGTTTAATTGGTCAGGACACATACGTATGTTGCAGGTTTGACCCCCACACAAGGTGCACAGGAAAGACAACTGATTAGTGTTTCTGTCTCATAACAATATTTCTCTTCAACTCTCTCTCTCTCTCTTTCTCTTTCTCTCTTTTTAATGAGTTTTATTCCAGGTATTATGATCCCTCCTACTTTGTCCTTCTTTCTGAAAATTGCTGCAGCTCTTTGGAGTCATTTATGTTTCCATATAAATTTCTGAAATGTTTTTCTATTTCTGTGAAATATGTCATTGGTACTTTAATAGAAATTGCATTGAATGTCTAATTCGCTTTGGGTAAAATGGACATTTTGATGATGTTAATTCTTCCAAATTGCGAATATGGTACATGCTTGCATTTGTTTATGTCTTCCTTAATTTCTTTCTTCATTGTTCTGTAGTTTTCTGACTATGGGTTTTATTAACTCCTTGGTTAGGTTTGTTTCTAGGAACTTTATTTTTCTGGTTCTTGTATCAAATGGCTGTTTTATCCTGATTTCTGTTCCTGATATTTCATTGTTTGTGTACAAAGATGCCTTTGATTTCTGAATATTGACTTTGTATCCTGCAGTTTTACCAAGTTCATTGATTAAGTCAAGTAGTTTTTGGGTGGAGTTTACGGAATTTCCTATGTATACTATCATGTCATCTGCAAAAATGACAGTTTTACTTCCTCCCTTCCAATCTGGATGTCTTTTATTCTCTTTTCTTATCTGATTGCTGTGGCTAGGACTTCCAATACTATGTTGAATAGGAGTGGTGGAAGTGGGCATCCTTGTCTTGTTCCTAATCTTAGTGGGAAAGCTCTTAACTATTTGCCCATTGAGTATGATGTTGGCTGTAGGACTCTCATATACAGACTATTTTGTTGAGGAATGCTCCCCCTATTTCCACTTTGCAGAGTGTTTTTATCATAAATGGGTGCTGTACATTATCAAAAGTATTTTCCACATCTATTGATATAATCATGTGGTTTTTGTCTTTCATTTTATGTGATGTATTACATTTATTGATGTGTGAATATTGTACCATCCTTGCATCCCTGGCATGAATACCACTTGATCATTGTGTATTATCTTTCTATTGTATTGCCAGATGTGGTTTGCCAATATTTTGTTGAGGATTTTAGTGTCTATATTCATCAGCAATATTAGCCTCGAATTTTATTTCTTTGTTATGTCTTTATCTGCTTTTGGGATTAAGATGTTGTTCCTTCATAAAAAGAGTTTGGGAGTCTTGAACCTTCTTCAAATTTTTAGAATAATCTCTGAAGGATGGGGGCTAGCTCTTCCTTAAATGCTTTGTAAGATTCTATTCCGGCCAAGATGGAGGCATAGGTGGACACACTGTGCCTCCTCTCACAACCAAAATTAAGGACAACAAAGATTTAGAAACAAGAAAACATCCAGAAATGATAGAAAATTGAACTGTATGGAAGTCCAGCAACCATTCATCCAGACTGGTAAGAGGGGCAGAGTCATGGTGGGAAAAAGTGGAGGTGCAGACCCGGGCATGCAGACAGCAGCAGCTGGCAGATCCCAGGTGCACAGGCGACACCTAGCAGACCCCGGGTATGTAGGGGCAACCGTGCAGACACAGTGAGGCTGCGCAATGTGGCTGGCTGACCATGTGATCCCACATTCACACAAAGATAATCCAGGTGAAGGGGAAGTGGTGGAAGAAACAGGAATATGAGAGAGAGAGGAGCAAGTGCCATTGTTCCCTCTCTGATCCCGCCCCCACATACAGTGTCACTACCCAGCCACTGGGCTGCCCCGCCCCGGGGAACACCTAAGGCTCTGCCCCTCGCTATGTAACAGCTTTTACCAGACCAAAAAACAAACAAACAAAAAAAACCAAAATGGCTCAAATGGGAGAACAAATCAAAGTCCCAGAGCCAATTTATTTAAGCAATCAAGAGATAGCCAATCTATCAGATGCACAGTTCAAAGCCCTGGTAATCAGGATGGTCACAGAATTGGTTGATTTTGCTCACAAATTAGATGAAAAAATGAAGGCTACAATAAGTGAAATGAAGGAAAATGCACAGGGAACCAATAGAGATGGGAGGAAAACTGGGGCTCAAATCAATGGAGTGGATCAGAAGGAAGAGAGAAACAAACAAACAGAAAACAAGGAAGAAAGAAACAAGAATTCAAAAAAATGAGAAGAGGCTTAGGAACCTCCAGGACATCTTTAAACATCCCAACATCCAAATTATAGGGGTACCAGAAAGGGAAGAAGAAGAGCAACAGGTGGAAAACTTATTTGAACAAATAATAAAGGAGGACATCCCCAATCTGGCAAAGGAAATAGACTACCAGGAAGTCCAGGAAGCTCAGGGAGTCCCAAAGAAGTTGGACCCAAGGAGGAACACACCAAGGCACATCATAATTACATTAGCCAAGATTAAAATGAAGGAGAGAATTCTAGAAGCAGCAAGGGATAAGGGCACAGTCATCTACAAAGGAGTTCCCATCAGACTGTCAGCTGATTTCTCAAAAGAAACCTTGCAGGCAAGAAGGGGCTGGAAAGAAGTATTCCAAGTCATGAAAGGCAAGGACCTCCATCCAAGATTGCTCTATTCAGCAAAGCTGTCATTTAGAATGTAAGGGCAGATAAAGTGCTTCTCAGATAAGGTCAAGTTAAAGGAGTTCATCCTCACCAAGTCTTTATTATACGAAATGTTAAAGTGACTTACATAAGAAAAAGAAGATAAAAAATATGACAGTAAAAAGACAGCAAACTCACAGATATTAACAACCACAGCTAATACAAAAGCAAATTAAGCAAACATCTAGAGCAGGAACACAGAAATGGAGATCAATGCAGGGTTAGTAACAGGCAAATGGGAGGAGGAAAGAGGGGAAAAAGGTACAAAGAATAAGTAGCATAGATGGTAGGTAGAAAATAGACAGGGGGAGGGCAAGAATAGTGTGGGAATTGTAGAAACTAAAGAACTTATGACTCATGGACATGAACTCAAGGGGAGAATGTGGGTGGGAGGGGTTGTGCAGGGTGGAGGGGAATGATAGGGAAGAAATGGGACAACTGTAGTAGCATAATCAATAAAATATATTTTAAAAATGCTTTGTAAGAGTCTCCTATGAGACCATCTGGTTCAGGGCTTTTGTGTGTTGGAAGTTTTTTGATTACTGCTTCAATTTCATCAGCTATTATTGGTCTGTTCAAGATTTATGCTTCTTCTTCATTCAGTTTTTGAAGATTATGTTTTTGTAGAAATTTGTCCATTACAGCCAAGTTTTCAAATTTCTTGGCACGTAGTTATTTGTAGTAATTTCTTCCAGTCTTTTGTATTTCTGCCATATCAGTTGTAGTCTCTCCTCTTTCATTTCTCATTGTGTTTATTTGGGTCATCTCTCTTTTTTTCTCAATGAGTTTCCTTAAAGGCTTGTCAATTTTGTTTATATTTTCAAAGAACCAGCTCCTGCATTTATTGATCTTTAGAATTGTGCTTTTAGTTTCTTATGTCATTAATTCTGCTCTGATCTTGGCTATTTCCTTCCTTCTACTTCTTCTGGGCTGTGATTGTGTTGTTCCTTGAGTTCTTGTGGTCATAGGGTTAGGTTGTGTTTTTGAAATTTTTCTTTTTTTTTTAGGTAGGCCTTAATCCCTAAAAACATCACTCTCAGGACTACCTTCATTGTGTTCCATAAGTTTTGGATTGTCGTATGTTAATTTTCATTTGTTTCTAGAAACTTTCTCATTTCTTCCCTAATTTCTTTCTTGACCCATTCATTGTTTAATAGCATACTCTTCAATCTGCATGAGTTTGAGCGTTTTAGGTTTTTTTTCCTTGAGGTTGGTTTCTAATTTTCAGTCCCTTGTGATCAGAGAAAATGCTTGATATGATTTTAATTTTTTTGAATTTGTTGAGACCTCTTTTGTATAATATCATATGGTCTGTCTTTGAAAATGTTCCATGTGCATTTGAAAGGAATGTGTATTTTGCTTCTTTAGGATGAAAGGATATATATATATATATATATATATATATATATATATATATAATCAGTTAACTCCACTTGATATAGGGCATCATTCAATTCCACAGTATCTTTGCTGATATTTTGTTTGAAATATCTACTTATTTTTGACAGTGGGGTGCTGAAGTGCCCTACTATAATTGTCATTTTTCATACCTGTGTAACTCTCTCTCTGTCTCTCACTGTTTTTCTTCCTTTTCTCAAGGCAGTGTCTTTAGCATATTCTGCAGAGTTGGTTAGGTGGAGGTGTATTCTTTTTAGACTCCTTTTGTCTGGGAAGCTCCTCATTTGGCCTTCCATTTTAATTGAGAGCCTTCCTGGATAAACTAGTCTTGGTTGCAGGCCTTGCGTTTCATTACTTGGAATATTTCTTGCATTCTCTTTTGGCTTGGAACATTTCCATTGAGAAGTGAGCTGCTAGTCTTATTGGGTCTCCCTTGTATGTTACTTTCTGTTTCTTCCTTGCTGCCTCTATGATTCTCTCTTTGTCTTCAAATTTTCCATTTTAATTATGATGTGTCTTGAAGTAGGCCTCTGTGTTCTTCCTGATTGGTACTCTCTGTGTTTCCTGGATTTGTGAGATGTTTTCGCTCATCAAATTACAGAAGTTTCCAATCATTACGTTTTCAAACAGGTTTTTTATCCCTTGTTCTTCTTTTTCTGATATCCCTATTACACAAATGTTATTATGTTTCATGTTGTTATGCATTTCTCTTAACCCCTCTTTGTTCTTTCTCAGCCTCTTTTCCTTTTCTTGTGGTTTGTGGTTTTTTTTGTAACTTTGTTTTCTGGCTTGCTGCTCTGATCCTCTGCTTCATGTAACATGCTTTTTGATTCCTTCTCCTGTGTTCTTCATGTCAGATACTGTATTCTTCATTTCCTCTTGGCCCTTGTGGATAGTTTCTGTTTCCTGTTTTATGTTGAGATAGTTTGCAGTGATTTATTGTAGTTTCCCTGTAGTTTTTGGTATTTCTCTGTGAGGTCATTGAGCTTCCTTATAACCATTGCTTTGAACTCAGTCTCTGATAGTTGACTTGACTCTGTTTCATTTAGCATTCTTTCTGAGGCTTCCTCCTTTCCTTTCATTTGGAGTGTTTCTTTATCTTCCCATTGTTTGTGACACTTTTCTTGTTATCCTCTGCTTCTTAAATTGATCTGTTCTGACTCCCTGGGTTTCTGGTGTGAACTTCAATGGGAGAAAACCTGTGACATTCAGTGGTGAAGTCTCCTTGATCTCCTGAGCTTGCTTGTCTTGGGCTGTCATTTATGTTGATTCTTTGTATTTCTTTGTGTTTTGATTGTCGTTGGGTCTTTCTTTGGTGGGTCCTTCCCTCCAGCTGGTTAACTGAGGGTTACTCTGTCCACCATGTTTTGTATTCTGCTTTGCAAGTGTGGACAGGTTGTGTTGAAGCTGATTCTTCTGTGTATGGGGTTTTGAGTCTTCTCTCTCACTCTTTTTCAGTTGTTTGTTCTTGGCAATTTCTCCACCATTTAGTTGTATTTCCAGATCCATCCTTGGTTGAGGTTATTGTGGCTTCCACTCCCTCCTTCACCTTCTTCCATTGTTGTCTATTGGTGGATTTTTGTTGGTGGGTTGCCTCTTCCAGCAGGTATTTTTGTGTTCACAGCTCCCACCTATGCTTTTTTTCTGATCAGTTGGAGCAGGGAAGCAAAATGTTTTAAGACATCAGGAGTGTATCTTATGGTATTTAAAGTTCTAACCTAAAATGAAGAGATAGGAGATCCTTTGGATATGTATAGTGTTCACCATGATATTTCACCCAACTAGGCATGTTTAGAAAGGGTGGGGGAAAGGTAGACTCTTGTTATGGGTGGAGAAGGAGTGTGAGTTAGATCTAGAAAGCAGTGAGCTTGTGGGAGGTCAGATGATGAGGTAAAGTGGGAGTAAAGGATACAATATAAGTTCAGTGTGCAAGAGAATAGAGTCAATCACCACAGTAATAAAGTTCCTGAAGCAGTGAAGTGAGCTAAGGTCTGGGAAGGGTGCTGTGTAGTATTTACAATTCCATGGAGGAGCAATTATTTACAATAGCAATGGAACAATGATCATATGACAGAATCTATTTGATCTGAATAACAAGAATAGGAAGAAAGGACCTAGAGTACTATGCTTTTGGAACACAAGTGAAGAGAAAGTCAGAAAATTAAAATTACACTTTGAAAGAGAGAAGGGAAACTTGTCAATGCAATTTAACAAATCAAGCAAAGTAGACTAAACAGATGAAAGAGGAATACACAAATACAAATAAAATAAAAGATTGAGAATAATGAAGAAATAACCATAATACAAATATGCAATAACCTGCAAGTTCTCTGGAGTAGTAAAGTGAAATTTGTCTCATTGTGTCAGTTGTTGGGATGACCCCTCCTTGGATCTAACTCTTGCTTTTTCACAGCTCCAGGCTTTATTCTCACTTTTGGGAATAAAAAAAGGAAGGAAGGAAGAAGAAATGAAAAAGGGAAGAATGGAAGGAAGGAAGAAGGAATGAAAAAGGGAAAGGTAGAAGGAATTTTAACAAAAAATTTTGAAAGAGCGTTCTTCTGGTATTCCTGGCTGCAGCAGACTGAGGGGGAAAGGGTTTTGCTTTTCTCCTTCCTGAGCCACACTCTTCCCAGTTTTCCAGGCTTCAGCCCAGTTCCTCAGTTCCCTACCAATTCCCCAGTGCCCTTCAGTTCAGTCTACCAGTTGTGCTGTCCTTGAGGTGCACCAATTAGGGGCAACTCACACATCACCTTCTCACTCTTTGCTGTCCTAGATTCTAGAGACTCTCAGAGCCCCTTTCAGGGTAGTTCAGCACCCCCACTGAGTTAAGTCTTTCTGGGTATTGCTGGCTCCCTGAGCCCTGCAGCTCTCCTCCTATGGGACGTCTCTGCCTTCCTCTTAGAGAGCCAGTTGGCCTTGCAGGATGCTGGGAGCAGGAACCAGGTGGGAGGTACTTCTTAGCTTTGGGTCAGGTCTGCTCCATTCTTGGGCTGTGGGCCTGAGTGCTGAGCCTCCACTGCTGGGGTGGAAGGGGCGCTACTGGGCTGTGTGCTCAGGAACATGTAGTCCTGGGGTCTGTGGGCATGAGTGATCAGCCTCCACTGCTGGGTTGGGATGGGCAGCCGCCAGGCTGTGGGATACATTGTGCATGTTCCCCAGGCTTCTGGTGTGAGCACGCGGCCAGGAGGGGTGCAGAAGGTGGGGGTAGCTGCTGCAGAGAATCCCCCAAACAGCCACTGAGTGCCTCATTTTCTCATCTTTTGGAAAAATTCCTCCTATTCAAGTCTGGTTCTCCAAACAAGTGCATGGCTTCTCACATAGCCTAAATATCCAACCAGATGAGGGGCTGAAAGAGTCAGGGTCTCTCACTGCCAGCATCCACAGTCTCAGTAGTGCACACCACCCCTCTATATCTGTCACTTTGTGCTTATTCCCCCCCTGTGACTTCAAGCATCCAGGTCCCTCCTGGCACTGCTCAAACCCTGTTTGACAGGAGAGGAAGCTTGTGACCTGGTTCTCTCCCAAGAATCTTGTGGCAAACCCACAGGGCAACGGGCCTGGGGCAGGAGCCCCCCTGGTCCCTGCACTGGTCCCAGGGACCTTATTGTCCTGAAGCATTCTCCTTACTGTCTGATTTTTCAATATACTCTACAATTTTTGGTCTCCAGTCTTCATATATGCTGGGATACTGTTGGCTGTTCACTCTGTTCCTCAGAAGATCAGGTAGGTATTTACCCATGCACAGAAGAAAGAGGACTTTGCTCCTACCTAACTCACTGCCATCTTCACCAGTCACCTTGATGTTTTAAAATGTTGAAGCAGATATGTATTTGTGGTTTAATTGGTACTTAATTACAATGTATAATTCTTTGAACTAATTGATAAATTCTCATTTTTAAGATTTTATTTATTTTTTATTTATTTAATTTTTACAGAGGAAAGGGAGATAGAAATAGAGGGAGAGAACATCAATGTGTATATGCTTCTTGTGCTTCCCCTACTGGGGATCTGGTCTCAACCCAGGCTTGTGCCCTGACTGGTAATTGAACCAGCAACCCTTTGGTTTGCAGGCTAGTACTCAATCCACTGAGCCACACCAGCCATGGCATACTGAAAAATACTGTTTGCTATTATTCTATTCAGAATGGCGGCACCTGTGTTTGTTAGGAATGTATTACCTTTCCCTTTGTTTGCCTTTCTTTGGTTTTCTTATCAGATTAGTGCTGGCCTCATAATATGGATTTGGAAGTGTTATTCTATGGTTTTAAAAATAATTTGGAGAAAATGTACCAATTATTATTTAAATATTTTATAGGCTTCACTTGCAAGTCATGTGGTCCTGGTATTTTGAGTTTTGCTGGGAATTTTTATTACTGCTTCAATTTCTTGCTAGAAATCAGTCTATAGAGATTGTTTGTTTGTAGTTGAGCTTTGGGAGGCTGCATGCTTTTCTGACAAATCTATTTCATCTAGATTGTTAAATATGTTGGTATGTAATGGTTTGTAATATTTTTTAAACCTGTGGCATCAGATAAGATTTTCATTTTCATTTTTTCTTTTATTCATTTTTGTTCCTCTTTGATGGGTCTTACTATTGGGTTGTCCATTGTATTTATTTTCCAATAAATCAGGCTTCAGTTATTAGTCAATATCTTATATTTTTGTTTTACTCATTTGTACTCAGATCTTTCTTATAAATTTTCTTTTACTTAAGTTTAAGTCTTTTTAGGTGTCTCGTTTCTTCAGGCATAAATTTAACATATTTTTTGGATTATTTCCCAGCTCTTTTTGTAGCCCTATGTATCTATACTCTTTTAACATTTAACTGCTTTACCATACTAAATTTTGTTAGGTTGTTTTTCCAGTTGTGTGAATCTCAAAGTAGATTTAGTTTTTACTTTCTTTTCCTCCTTGATCTATTAATTCTTTAGAAGCATGTTGTTTCAACAACATCAAATTATCCATACCACCCAAAGCAACTTACACATTCAATGCAATCTCTGGTAAAATACCAATGCCATAAGTCACAGATATAGAATAAACATTTCAAAAACTTTATTTGGAACCATAAGTGACCCTGAAACCTGCAGCAATTTTGAGAAAGAAGAACAAAGTAGGAAGGCATCTCAATACCTGGCATCAAACTATTTTACAAAGCCATAGTAATCAAAACACTCTGGTACTGTCATAAGAACAGACACATAGATCAATGTAACAGAATAGAGAGGCCAGAAATAAGCCCAAGTCTCTATGGTCAATTAATATTCATCAAAGGGGGCAGAGACTTAAAGTGGAGTGGAAATAACTTCTTCAATTGATGGTGTTGTGATATATGTACTGCTACAAGCAAAAAATTGAAACGACCAACTTACACCATACACAAAAATAAACTCCATATGGTTAAAAGACTTAAATGAGTTACAACACCATAAAGGTCCTAGAGAAGACCATAGGCAGGAAAATCTCAGATATTCCATCCAGCAATATTTTCACCAATATGTTCCTTAGAGCCAAGTCCATAAAGAAAAGAATGAACAAATGGGGCTTCATCAGAACCAAATCTTCTGCATGGATAAACAAAGCATCAGCAAAGTGAAATGGAAACCAACCATGTTTGAAAATGTATTTGCCAAGGATACCTCAGATAAGGTTCTGATCTCCAAAGTTAATTTTCATCTATTTTTTATTTTTTTAATTATTTTATTGCTTTTCAAGCACAGATGTCATTTATCTCCCACCACTCCCCACCACAGCCATTCTCGCCTCCCTTCCATGATGCCATTTCCTTTTGGTTTTGTACATGTGTCCCTTATTGTTTTTTCCTGAATTCCTTCCCTTCATTCCCCCCATTATTCCCTGCCACCTCCTCTCTGGTTAGTATCAGATTCTTCTTCATTTCAATGTTTCTAGTTTGCTTGCTGGGGAGTTTGCTTGCTGGTTTTTTTTTATTAGGTTCCACATAAATATTTTCATCTTTTTAAAAGCACTTTATTTATTTTGGAGGGATGGGAAGGTAGGGAGAAAAACAGAGAGAAATATTTATTTGCACTCACTGACATTCTTCAAACAGGGCTGTGGCCTGCAACTCAGGCATGAGACCTGACTGGAATGGAACCAGAGACATTTAGGTTCACAAGATTATGTCCAACATGCTGGGACACATCAATCATGGCTCTACTTGTTTTCATCTTTTAACTTCTGACACTTCAATTAATCTGTGTGTTTCCTTCTCTATCTTTTTGTAGGGTTGAGATTCTGGAGGCATTTATTGTGTATGGACCAAGGTGCTGCCAAATATTTTATGATGTGGAAGGAAGCTAAAAATAAATTATTTCACTTAAAATGTCTATAAATTATGAACTTCAGAGCCCCAGTGTGAATGCATGCACTGTGAATGTTGGGGATTAGCTTTCAAAATATTTATGTGTGGTATGGGTCTTGAGATGCTTAAGCTGTGGATGTGGCCTTTGAGATGTATCAAGGGTGTGTCCTTTATGAGGTACTTAGTGAAAAGCATTTGATTTGATATGTTTTTTTGTCCTGCTCTATCTGATAAATATTGCATGGGATTTGTTAGTCTCCAAAGGTTGGAAGCATTCAGAAGGAAGCATTGGGACTTGTAAAGAGAGATATATCCTGTGTGAAGAGCTAGAAGGGGTTGAAGTTTAAAAATAGACCCCGTTTTAGAGAAGCTGAAGCAAGGGTCACTGATGTGTCTTGCTTGGACATCTTCTTGGGATGTCTCACCTGAAGAAGCTCAGTCTTCACTCAGAATCAAGGGGAACCAATACTGGTGTTTTTGCACACTGGTGTTTTCAGATTCTGGTCTTCTGACAAAAAAAAAAGACTTGCATGAAAAAAATGTATAGAAACAGGGCTGGTAAGTATCAAATGAACAAGGCTCTTGTTAGTTGGAAGTTAAGCATGCACAGGGGGGAGTATCACAAGTTGGATTGTAAGCCGACATAGGTGAGATGGGATTCAGTTGGTGAGGATACGGAAAAGTATGCAGGGCTGGAGTACTTGAACCAAGGTAAATGGTGTGTGGAGTTGTTGTCAGTTTGAAAGCAAGGACATGTGGGCAGGAATAGTATCAGTTTGAAGGCCGGAAGAGGTATGGTGCTGCTGTCAGTTTGAGGAAATGGAAGTTGGACAGGGCTAGAATGAATCAGAAATAAATGTAAGGTGTATGGAATTTCCATCTGTTGAAATTCTGGGAGAGACAGAAGGACTGACATTAGTTTAATTATTATTTTCTTGTAAATGCTGTTACAGATTTGCCTAGATTTATTTTTTGGTATGTAAAACTCTCTGATTTTTGAGGACCGCTTATAGAAGAGACTTTCTAAAATTGTTGCCACTTTGTTTTATTTCCTTTAAAAAATGGTGTTTTGCTTTTGCATGATCATTATAAACTCTACTATATTTATCCTGTGCCTATGGAGAACATGGAACTTGACTTTGAGAAGTTCTGACCTACATAGTCCATCGTACAGACACTAGTTAGAGCCCCTTTCTGAGAGCCTCTTCTCTTTTCCAGCTTTCTCCTTGATCTTTTTAAACAACCTTTCTGTACCCTTTGAGAGATGTCTGTGGAAATAGATTGTTTCTGCTATCTGTTTCAATCCCGCTGACATTCAAGCCACTTGTTGGGAGCCACCTGTAAGCTGCTTGTATGTCTCTTTCCTCCAGAGCCTCAAAGTTGGTTATTTGTCAGTTGTGATGGAGGAGGATGAATTTCAGTGTGGTAGTGCCACTGGGGTGATTGTACAGGTGGTGTGGGGCATCAGCAATCAGCCTGTTTTCTGGAGATTGGACCTGCAGGACTATTGAGAGAAAGGCTCCCCGCATCTACAAGGACACCTGGAAGAGTTGAACTGCACTTGCTCATGCTGCCCCTTCTCCCAATGGGAACCAAAGACCAAGTGGTGATGCTGCCTGTCAACAGCAGATGTTGATGCCTGGAGTCTGCTCCAGAGATGCCTACTGACTCTGGTATATGGGGTGGATGGGCAGGGTGGCACACAGCTGGCTGCCTTTGCTCCTGGGGTCCTTTCCTTCCTCGGAAGGGCCTCTGAAATATTTAAGTCCTGATCTGAAGATGTGAAGAGGAAAGGCCAGCCTCTGCCTACATGGGTTCTGGCTGCTGTCTGACTCCCCCATGTGTGTGTGGTCCTGGGTGCTCATCACCAAATTACGCTTTCTTGCCAAGTCAAGTTCCAGAGGTTGGGACAACCATGGGCTCTGCATAGAGGTACTCAGAGGGCAAGTCTGTTTGATAATGGGTAAGTCTGAGTCCCAGCCATTGGATTCATTTTTTTACACTCTTTTTTTCAAAACCCCCAATTTGTGGAGTGCAGTGATCTGTCCTGTGGGTGAGGAAGGCTGAACACTGTTTTTGCCTTGCCTGGTGTCTTGTCCATCTCTTCCTATTCCCAAACCCTACCTAGCTGATCAGTTGAGCACCTGTTTATGCCTGGTCCTCAAGCACCATGACCCATGGCTTTTTGCTTTACAATGTGCATCATTAGCTGCCTGGATGACTGTTTACCTGGGAGCTAAAGTTGACAAATTTAGCAGTCCTGGACTTAGACTGGTGCACACAGCAACTGGGATGAAAAACTGACACTTCAGTTCCATACTTGCCAAGTGGCTCACTTAAAAATACTGCACATAGGATTGTTAAGCTTTCTTCAAGTGGACAGGGATGGAAGGGAGGTGCATAAATGTTATGTAATACTTTCTATTTTTTTGTAAATATGGCTGGTATACAACAGCCTGTGACTTGCAGTTGTACAATACAGTAATTCAACATTTACCTTGCCTATGTTGTAATCAGTGCACAATATCTGTTCAGTGATCTCCACGCAAAATTATGACTAGGGTATTAAAATTATACCTCTCTTTTTTAAAAAACAGTAAACACATAACCATGTATCCTATCATCATTGCAATGATCACAATTACTGTTACTGCATATCATTTATGGATGCTTCACAGTGGAATCTGCTACTACAACACAAAGCAACTCCAGTCAACTTTCTCTGTCCACAAAGGGTACCCAGTTGACCCCTTCCTGTGAGGAAATTTCTACATTGGCACAGAACCAGTTGCCCCAGGTGGCAACCCTGTTTGCCTTTTCCAAGTTCACAAAATGGCTTTGTGTTTCCCCTGGAGAAGCACAGGGGATGAGTCATTCTTGGCATAGTGAACATCCCAGATCCAGGGGTTTGGGAAAAGGAAGAAAGGACAGAAAGGAGACAGAGCAAGGAGGAGAGAGGAAGAGAGAGAATAAAGTTTCCAAAGTCCTCTTCTACTGCCATGATACTACAGGACACCTAGCTGCTGAGTGACTGGCCATGTTTACAACTTGGGGGGCTCATATGGAGCACAGTAGTCAGTCCCCAACAGATATGGAGGGCTGATGGAGGCAAGCAGGGAAAGGGTATAGGGAATGAGAGGAATGGGAGCACACTTCAGGCAGTGAAGAGTGGAAGGCAGTTTAGAGGTTCATGGTAAGTACTCAACAGCCATTGCAACTGTTTTCATTTATTCATACCATTTATAAATAACAGAATATCTCAAAAATCAATTTCTTTTATGTACATATGAAATGATGCCACAACACTTTCAGAATATTGATGCCTGGTGAAGCAGAAAGGTAAATATGTGATTATTTCCCACTCCTCCCCCTGCCTTCATTTTTATTTCCTGCAAATTTCCAGTGGCAGTGTACTGGCTGAACCTTGTTTAACTCTACAGCTTATTTTTTTCTTAGGTTCTGGGGGCAGAAAATTTTAAAAAAACAACAACAAAGCACTCAGTATAACACCCATTCCTAGTGTCATTAAGTATGTAGCTTCTGTGATGTTCTCACTCTCCCTCCATTCTCACCTTCACTCTTACCCTTTCCCAACCCATCCTGCCCCACCTCACACCACACCACCATCACCAACACCACCACTCTCCCAGTCCCAACTCCAGACCATCAAAACTGCTGTCTCACTCTATGGTTTCACTCTTCTGTCTATGACATAGGAATTGAATCATATTATGTCATCTTTGATGACTGGGCTCAATTCATGTAGCACAAGGTTTACTACATTTAGAGTCTCCATGTTTGTGCTTGTATTAGTGATTTGTTCATTTTTATGACTTCAAAATTCCCCATCCTAAGACTTTCATTTAAAAAAATTGATGATGGATTTTTCCACTTGCTCCCAAATCTGAGGCCCCATTCTGCCTTTGAGAAAATACAAGTCAAACAACATGATTATAGAAAAAAGAAGAGAGAAGCCTATAGATATCAATTTGCTGCTTGTGGTCCTACAGGCAAGCACTGAGAACCCTCTAAAGTCTGGGTGAACCACATTCCCTTTATGGTAGGAGGCTTGATCTGCCCCTGACATGGAGGAAAATAATCTAGTGAATGTTACTTGTTCCCAATTTGGAGACAGTGTGTAGGAACAACATACACAATAACATGTGATTTTGAAATAAAGATATAGCTTGTTTTTTGTTCCATTTTAAACTGAATCATGATTCTCTCTATTTGGGTATTTCAGACTTAGAAAAGTGACAATGTTCGATGGCAGCTGGCTGAGATCTCCCTGGCAGCTTGCCTCCCCCTGGAATGTATGCTCTATCACCAAAAGGCGCTTTTAAGTCTATTTTTTTCCTACACATCCTTACAACTCTTTGCTAGACATAACAAATCCTTAGGAGAAAAAAAAAACAACAGTGAAGGGGGCAAGGTGTGGGGACCACAAGGAATCCCGGGGGGGGGGGAACAGGAAGAATAGTAAGCAACACTTCTCTTCTCTCCAAGTGCCCTGATTCAGCAGGCTTCTGCAAAACCATGAAAGGGAACTCACAAGGTTTGCAGAAGAAGGGAATAGACATTCACCAAGACTTGTGTTTAGAGAGAGCTGGAAGATGGCGGCATGGTAGGAGGTAGCAGATTCCATTTCCCCCTGCACATGAGAGAGGAACCTGGGTGATCTGTGGAGAAACAGAATGGTCAACCAGTGGAAACACAGCATATTTGAAAGTAGGAGATTGAAGGTTGTAGAGGACATTGAAAAATTGGACAGTAAGGAGAGTACATCAGAACAATAAGAGCCCAGTTATCAGCGCAGAGAACAGGGCTGCTGACGCCTGGGGCCTGGCACTTGCCAGGTAGCCTAGGGACTCTAGGGAGGGAGCCGGGTCCACGTGACAGCATAAGACTTCGAAACTAAAGACGCCCGCTCGCAAATGGATACAACTGCGCATGACTGTGGAAACTCGAGCTCCAGTATGACAGCAGATGCCTGAATCACCGGAAACCTGTGGCCCATGCCAGGAACCCAGGGAGCTTGAGCAACCGTGAGAGAATCGGAGCTCACTCCCATGGAACTGGGGTGTGTGCACAGCATAGGAAACCAGAGCTCACACCCATGAACTAGGGAAAGTGCATGCTCCCTAGGACCCTCAAAACGTATGCCTGAGGCCCTGTGTGGAGAGATGCCGGGCTAGCCCTGGGAGAACTAGCCTAAAGATAACTGAGTGCTGAACAGGGAGAAAAGCAACAGCATCACCCCTCGGCCTTTGCAGCCAGTAAGACCAGAAAATCCAGCTTGGCAAGTGTGAAAACAGCAAGAGTTTGTTTGTTTGTTTTTGTTTGCTTGTTTGTTCTTTTTTCTTTCTTCTTTTTTGAATAATATTTGCATTATTTTTTATTACTTTATCTTTTTTACTCCTCATCTCCTTTTGCTTATCTTTACTTCTTTCTTGTATTATTTCTTCTTTCTTCTTTCCAATTTTATCTCTTCTTCCTTCCTCTTTTTTCTTCCTTTTTCATTTTTTCTTCCTCTATCCCTTTTTAAATACCCACAAGTGAGACAAAAAAGAAAACAAAACAACAACAACAAAATCCCTGGAACAGTGAAAAAACCAGAATTGGTTCCAAAGAGGGAGCATTCCAACATCTGAGACAGTGGAAGCTGTGATCACCAGGATAAGTGAAGGAGACTGCACTACTAATTTTCACAGGTATCTAGCAAAGAAATTCACACCATAAACCCAGAAAGCCAGAACAGATCAATTTAAGAAGCTGAGGCTAACAAGAAGAGTCTCACAAACAATGGGAAGACAAAGAAACAATCCCCAAGTGAAAGGAAAGGAAGAAGCACCAGAAAGAATGCTAAATGAAATGGAGGCAACTCAACTATCAGATTTTGAGTTCAAAGCAATGGTTGTCAGGAAGCTCCATGAGCTCTCAATGAGCTACTAAAAACTACAGGGAAGCTATGATGAACTTACTGCAAACTATACCAACAGGAAAAAGGAAATAGAAACTATCAACAAGGGCCAAGAGGAAATGAAGAATACAATTTCTGAATTGAAGAACACAGTAGAAGGAATGAAAAGCAGAATTGATGAAGAAGATCGGATCAGCAAGTTAGAGGACAAACTAGGAAAAAACATCCAGAAAGAGCAAGAAAAGGAAAAGGGGCTCAGAAAGAATGAAGAGGGATTAAGAGAAATAAAAGACAATATGAAACATAATAATATTTCTATAATAGGGATACCAGAAGGAGAAGAAAGAAGAGCAAGGGATAGAAAACCTATTTGAAAAAGTAATGATGGAAATCTTCCCTAATTTGATGAGAGAAAAAGTCACACAAATCCAGGAAACACAGAGAGTCCCATTCAAGAGCAGCCCAAAGAGGCCCACTTCAAGACACATCATAATTAAAATGGCAAAATTCCAAGACAAAGAGAGAATCTTAAAGGCAGCAAGGGAGAAAAAGGAAGTAACGTAAAAGGGAACCCCAATTAGATTAACAACTGACTTCTCAATGGAAACACTCCAAGCCAGAAGAGAATGGCAAGAAATATTCCAAGTAATGAGAACCAAAGGCGTGCAACCAAGACTACTTTACCCAGCAAAGCTTTCAATCAAGACAGAGGCCAAATAACGAGCTTTCCAGACAAAAGAAGTCTAATAGAATACACCTCTACCAAACCAGTGCTGCAAAGATACTAAAGGGTCTGCTTTAAGGAAAGGAAGAAAGAGAGAAAGAGGAACACAGGCAAAAAAAAATGGCAATGAATAAGTTCCTATCAACAATAGCCTTAAACGTAAATGGATTAAATGCTCCAACCAAAAGATATAGAATAGCTAAATGGATAAGAAAGCATGATGCACACATATGCTGCCTACAAGAGACCTACCTGAGGACAAAAGACCTATGCAGACTCAAAGTGAAGGGCTGGAAACAAATTTTCCAAGCAAATGGACAGGAAAAAAAAGCCGGGATAACAATACTCATGTCAGACAAAATAGACTTCAAAAGAAGAGCCATAAAGAGAGACCCAGAAGGTCACTTCATAATACTCAAGGGAAGAATCCACCAAGAAGACAAAAACATTGCAAATATATATGCACCCAACATAGGAGCACTCAAATACATCGAGAAAATCTTAAAAGACTTCAAGAAAGATATTGACAGCAACACAATTATAGTAGGGGATTTAACACCCTACTGTCAAAAATGGACAGATCTTCCAAAAAAAAATATCAATACAGATATTTTGGCATTGAATGACATTCTAGGTGAAATGGACTTAACTGATATACATAGAGCCTTTCATCCCAAAGAAACTAAAGACACACTTTTTTCAAATGCACATGGAACATTTTCAAAGACAGACCACATAATAGGACACAAAACAAGCCTCAAAAAATTCAAGAAATTTGAAATCATACCAAGCAATTTCTCTGACCACAAGGAACTGAAAATAGAAATCAACTCCAAGGGGAAAAACCCAAAACACTCAAAATCATGGAGACTGAATAGCATGTTAATGAACAATGAAATGGTCCAGAATGAAATTAGGGAGGAAATCAAAAAGTTTCTGGAAACAAACGATAATGAACTCACAATGACCCAAAACTTATGGGACACAGTGAAGGCAGTCCTCAGAGGGAAATTCATAGCAATACAGGCCTATCTAAAAAAAAATAGAAACATTTCAAACAAACAAGTTAACCCTACACCTACAAGAACTCAAGGAACAACAACAAAGACAGCCCAGAGCAAGTAGAAGGAAGGAAATAACAAAGATTAGAGCAGAATTAAGTGACATAGAGACTAAAAGCACAATTCTAAGGATCAATGAATCCAGGAGCTGGTTTTTTTAAAAGATAAACAAAATTGACAAGCCTTTAAGCAGGCTCATCAAGAAAAAAAGAGAGAGGACCCAAATAAACACAATCAGAAATGAAAGAGGAGAGATTACAACTGACACCACAGAAATACAAAGGATTGTAAGAAATTACTGTGAAGAAC
>PVKU01011516.1:0-42695 GCA_004027475.1 Anoura caudifer | reverse complement strand
TATCCTTCATTTTGACTGGATTTTTTTTATGCTGTTGAGGCCCTCACTAAGTTCCCTGAGCATCCTTATAACCAGTGTTTGGAACTCTGCATCTGATAGATTGATTATCTCTATTTTATTTAGTTCTTTCTCTGGAGTTTTGATCTGTTTTCCCATTTGGGCCATGTTTCTTTTCATTTTTGCATCCTTCCTGTGTTTGCTTCTATGCACTAGGTAGAGCTGCTATGACTCCCTGTCTTGGTATCCTTGCCTAATGCAGTAGGTGTCCTGTAGTGTCCAGTGGCACAGCCTCCCCTATCACCCAAGCTGGGTACTTGAGGTATACCCTTCATGTGGGCCGAGTACACCCTCCTCTTGTTGTTGAGCCTTGGTTGTTGTTGGCAGGTCAGTGGGAGGGATTTACCCAGGCCAGTCAGCTGAAAGGACTGGCTGTGACCACTGACCACCAACCTTTCCCCTCTGTCAGTCATCCCGTTTTTACATTGCTTCACCCTCCCGCGCCACATTGGGAAGCATTAGTTTACTTTTAATACCTGAAAATCATTTTATTTTTCATTTCTTCCTTTCCCCTACTTGCCGTGAGCTCTGCACCATTGCACCAAAATTAAACAAATTCTTACTCTTCTGAGCTTGTGCTCTTATTTTGCTAATTTCTTTTATCATTCACTTATGTTAATAATTCATATTATTAGAGTTATTTATTTATTATAGCATACTTGCCCTAATTCTATTATGTGGATACTTAAGCAGTTGTATTGGGATTTTGGTCAACTAAAATTCATAGTGAACCATTAAGTAAGTTGATTAAATATCATTATTGCACAAATTAATAGCAACATTAATAGAAAAAGTATACATATAAAACAACAGTTACCCTATCTTGGCAGACCTATGACAGAATTCTTTAGGAAACAAAAGTAAAATAATTTCTAATTTTTAAAAAAATGAGTCAGTGTATTTAATAACTGGACAAGTAATTTTTACCAGCTATTACATTAATCCTTATTAAATACCACTTTTGGGCAAATATTCTAACTTTTCTCATAATATGTGATGATTATGACATATACAATATATCCTTCTTACGCCTGTGTTATTCGTAAATTCTCTACTTTTGTTCATGTTGTTGATATAGTAATCATCCCCCTCCAAATTGAACCCATGTATTTTGGGTGCTGTTGGCTAGAATCATCTATCTTATTAGGTTTACATTTCTTTACCTTGTTCATAAGAACTTTTAAAAGCTTTTCATCAGACATTTTACTAATTTAGGGTGACTATGTCTGTAGAATTTTCCTGATCCTGCAGTACAAGAGCCTTAAAAAGCTAGTTAGATTCATTTGCAACTTGACCTTCTTCATAATTTCACTTTTTACAAATAGAAACTATGTCCATGTGTATTTATGACTACTAGTTCAGGAATTTTTTTCATTGGCTAGTGGAGGCTGTGAAAGTGTTTAATTTGGATTGAATTTGAGACTAAATGACAACAGTACTAACAGCATAATACATATTCCTTAAATCTTCCATTTTATGAGAAGCAGATTTAAGAGTAAGGCCAGTATATGTGGTTGACTAATATAGTTACAACTCAGAGGGAATATCTTTGAGATAATGGAGTAAAAGAAGAGGTTAAATGAGGATTTAAAGTCTTACAGAGGCTGTTTAAAATAGCAGACCCAACCCACTTCTGTCTGAAGTCAGAGCCTGTGATGGTAATGACTGTATTAACTGCTGCTGTCTTTGGAGAGAGATGCTTAAACTTCTGACTTCTTTAATTTCCGAACACTGGAGTCAGTTAATCAAAAAATACCTTTGATGAGTAAATGAATCCAGTCTTTCCACCCCATCCACTTGGCCTTTCATGTTACTTCATTTTTACAGTATTTTAGGGTGTAGGCTATATGGGAATGGCCGAGATATAATAAGTTCTATATCTAGTTACTTTCCAATGTATTATTATTAACGTTATTAACATTGCTTTTGTATCTCTAATGTAGACTCAATCTATACCCTTCTTTGGGAAAGGTAGAGTTTCAGTCCACAAGGGTTTGTTTTGATTTATTTATTTTAATAATTCGAAAAGTACAGAAATAGTCTCAACCAGTGAAGCACTGTTAGTGATGGAGCTATTAATAGGATAAGTTTTTTTACCTTAATAAATGTACTCTATTTACATCTAAGTTAATTTTTATTTTTAAATTACTCTTACTTGTAAAGAAAGTAACTTGAGTGTATTTCTCTTTTTTATATAAGAACTCTTGTTTTCAACATGGATTGAGAAAAATAATTGTTAAAATCAGTGTTTGATGACATGGCATTTCTGTTTTGATTAGGTTCTCCCTATATATTTTGAAATATAGAGGTAATTTACTTAAGGCTTTTAGCAACATTTTAATAAGCTGAAAATTTTCAGTCAGGGCATATTATATAATCAGACAGATGTCAAATTTGCCAAATGCTTTGAAGATATAAATTTTAAGTGTTATGTAATAGGGTTTTTCAAAAGAAACTTTTATGTTGATTCTTTACTAAGAATGAAGATTATTTAGTCGTACAACTTCTAATTCTAGCTTTCCTTCACAACTTCTTCCTTATCCCTATCCACATCAAAGTTAATATACATACTTTTCAAATTTAATATTTATTATATTTTTTCCAATACCATGTAGTCCCCTTATACCCTTCTTCCCCACTCCCCAGCAGTACCACACAATATACCTACCTTAATGGTTAACTGGGAGGATCAAAGTATTTATGAATTCAGTAATCAGTTAATAAAAAGTATTGTTTTTTACCAAGACTAAAATGTCTTATATGGCTACCTATGGTATTTTAATAATTAATAATCTTCTTTGATTGTTGGAATGTTGGGTTTCTTGGAATATTAGTCAAGTCCCTTAAACTTAGTGCCATGGTTCTTTGGAAACTGGGCATGTGATTCTAATTGGTCTTTTGAAGTTCTTCCAGCATTGATTCTACTATCTTTAGAGAATATGTTGAGAATTATGTCTGTCTAAAAACCATATAATAATAACTGTAACAGAATTTTTAAACAGTAGATATAAATTTAATTTTATGGATAATTAGAGTATTATAAAATACATTGAAAAGAAATAATATTCTTTAGTCTGGAATGCAAAAGTAATCATAATCTAATATAGGCAATAGCACTCTCTAATGTGAGTATGCTATACTTGCACCTTTCTAGAGTTGGAGATTTCTCAGAGTAAGAAGTATTTCCTTGAGCCATGACATTCATTTTTTAGTTTCATTAGGAAAAAAATTCATTATGATAGCAAATTAAAATATTTGCTGAAAGGTGCTTTGTCAAAGCAAGACTAATGGTCTGCTTGAAGAAGTAGTTTAAAGCTGATATATTATCTAATATAGTTATCTCAATATGTGAAAGATGGTAAGCTACACTCATTATTATACAAGCAAATGTTGGCACATCTTAGGTTATTTGCCATTCTCTTATTCTATGTAGTTTTATACAGTTTTAAAATTTAGTAACTTTTTCTGGAGACCATTTTAAGCATAAAGGGTAAAACCCAGAAGAAAGCAGGGGGCAGAACTAATGGAAAATTTATTCTTCCGTTCAATAATATTATATGATAAAAGAAAAAATATTTGCTAGTAATTTTTACAGCAATAATTTTATGGAGTCTTTGTGTGTGAATAATATAGTTCCCCTTGTGAGTGAAAAAGATATACTCGTGCTCATATATTAAGTTATTGACTTACACTCTTATCACAATTTTTTCTCTTCCCTTCACCCACAGAATCTGTATATGATCTTCTCCCAAAGGAGTTACAGTTACCGCCATCTAGAGAAACATCTGTAGCATCAATGAGTCAGACAAGTGGTGGTGAGGCAGGCTCGCCTCCTCCAGCTGTAGTTGCTGCTGGTATGCATTTCATTTTACTTTATAAAGAAAACTAGGGTATTATCTGGCCAACATGAACAGTGCTGGTAAAGTTTATATCAAAAAGAGTGTGATTTGAGGCTTTGTTTTAGGTTTAATTTTTTTTAAGATATTTATTTATTTATTTTTAGAGAGAAGTGACATCAGTTGCCTCTCACACACTCCCACCTGGGAACCTGGTCTACAACCCAGGCATATTCCCTGACTAGGAATTGAACCAGCGACCTTTAGGTTCACAGTCTGGTGCTCAGTCCACTGAGCCACACCAGCCATGTTGGAGGTTTTAAAATATATACTTTTAAAATGTAAAAAATTCAATATAATTTCATTGATATAATTATTATTTCTTAAAATTTCACATTGGCACATCTACTGATACCATGTCCTAAAATGAACCTTATTTTCATCTATAGGAATGAGTTAAAGGTCTTTGTTGGCTGCACATGAGAAGGTTAAATACCAAGCCATGGGTAGAAAATTGTATTTGTTAAATTATACTTAATTATTTTTTAAAATTTGCTTTAAAAAAGGAAACAATATTTGACTTTGTATAATCTGGAAAAGGACTTACTCACTCAAGTCTCTTTTTTGTTTGTAACATATTTCTATAAACTTTTCCCTACTTTAAAAACTAATGTGACTTTATACTTATTGTAAACTCAGTTGAAAGTAATGGAAGATTTGAATGTAATATTTATATGACATTTTTATATCAATTAAAAATATGGAATTAATGTTTGAAATTTATTATGCTTATTTTTACTCAGCTCTCAAATCATACACTTTATATAATTAAAATTATATAAAACTTTCAAATTTTGATTGAATTAGAATGAAAAATTGACAAACTAATAGAAAAAAGTCTTGACTGGTAATAAATTACAAGAATGCTTTCAAAAATATTACATTGCCCAACTGTGTTTTTCTTTTGGTTGGGTTTATAGACTGCTAAGTGTTTGGTTAAAAAAAAAGGAAAAAATTATATACTCTGAAGTTTTATGTGTGCTAGTAATTAGAGGTTTTTTGTCTAATATGATACCTCTCATCTTTTCAAATGGTACTGAGACCATCAGAATGTTGTTTTCAGTACATTCTTTTAGTTTCAAAAGAACAGTGAAGTGGAAGGTTTTGATTTAAATGAGGATATTGGTACTATAGTAGAACTTCAGATATTTTTCTTGTATGTGTTAACCTATGTACCATTAACTTTGCGTACCAATCTTCCCCTGAGCTGTATATTGCAGTTTGCTGCCTTCCTAGTTGAGGGCAGGAAAACTTTAAACATGGCAAAGAAACTTATCAGCCCTGCTCACTGTTCATGTGTTGCCAGACGTTTTCTAACAGATTCTGTGGATTTAATTGTGAGCTTTTTAGTAATGAAATTGGTAAGATGACCTGGTTTTGCTTTGTATCCACAGGGTTCCAAAATGTCCCTGAATATATTTTCTGAAATTTAAAGTTTTAATGTAGTTTAAAATTTGTATCAGACAATAAAACATGAAAAAACATATTTTAATGAAATATTTCACTTTAAATCCACAAGTAGAAATGACTAACTGATTTCTTTTGTATCTTTTGAAATTGTTTTTTAAAGACATGTTGAATCTGTATAGAACTAAAAGTCTGTTTCTTCTGTGCTTTTTAACATCTGTTGACAGTAGATCCAGAGTTTTGTTTTGTTTTTTTAAGCTGAAAAAATGTTAGCTAGGTTTGGGAAAAGAACACTTCCTTTTCATAACACCAAACTGAATTCCAGAAGTTTATATATGTAAATATTGAAAGTTCTTGAATTTGGGTCCCTAATGGAATGATGATCCTCTCTTCCTCCCTCTGTCCCTCTCTTCATATATTTGAGAAAACCAAATCCTGAAAATACGAGAATGAAACCAGGAAGTATTCTGAAGTAATACATTCTTACTGTATTGAGAAGTCATTGACTTTGTAATGATAATAAAGAGAGTAAGGAGGTAATCTTGACACTTTTCTTATATTCACACACAGAAAGTTTCTGTGACCTAAAACCATTGAAAATTTTTAAGTCATTTGAAATTTTTAAAATATAAATTTAGTTTTAGTAACCAACATAGTCTTATTCCATGATTCTAATATCTTATTGGTAGAATAGAGCCTTTGTCATATAGCATTCTAGGTAAGAGAGTTTAAATTACAAAATTATTGTAGGGAGATCAATTAGTATATATCATTAGAGTTGCTTTTTTTATTTGACCTATTAATATCCTTAGTGACAGAACTGTCAAAGAGAGAGATTTAGAGTAAATTACCAGTTACTAAGTGTTTCCTGCCCAAAAAACCAGATTTCTTGGGAAAGGCACATTAATTTAGACTTCTATGGGTTTTTTTTAAATCTATAGCATTTGCTGTTTAAGTATTAAATGCATAAAAATGATGACTCTTGATGTAGTTAATTCTTCAGAGTTTTGAAGGAGCCGGATTGGCTGCTATCAGTTATGAGGGCCTGGTGGGAACAGACTTCTAGTTCTGCCATAAAGGTTTGTGTTTCACAAGTTCTAAATCAATTTAAAATTTAAAATTTAGAGGCTTGGCATGTAGGTATTTATGTTCATTCTTTATTATTTAATTATTAAAAATGTGTTTCTCAGATTCACCAAACTAGATATTTTCCCTTTACATATTACTGAGAGAATGAGTAAACATGGTGCTGCTAATCCACAATCCAGAATTTTGGGTAAAAGAGTGCCTCTCAAATCTTTTTCTGCCTCTACACTATTTCCACCTTTATATACTCCCAGCAATAACATCTTTCTATCCGGTAAGTCCAAGGGTTGAGGGTGGGGGAACGAGGACTTAATTCTTCTATACAACTCTTCCCCTTTCCATGGGGTCAGGTGTCAAAATCTGGGAGGTATAGTTGAGAATCAAACAATCTGAAATTTGTACTCCTCCCCATTTTTTAAAGACCTCTGTTTTTGTCCTACTGGTAAGGTAATTAAGAGTTTGAAGTTCAATATGTGAATGAATAAAAGTTTTAGAAATGCAGAGTTTCTGAACAGTGTTATTGTAGGTTCTCAGTAGTTAAGAGAGAAGCTATTTTCCTAATACAAAAAGAGTTATCCAAATGAATTGTTGTTATTTTTTGGCAAAATAAGTAGTTGATAAAGAAGAAATATAAATTGTGAAAGGATTCTTTTTGGGGTGTGTGTGTGTGTGTGTGTGTGATTTAGTATATGTTATAAAGAACTAAAATGTAAGTATTTAGGAGAAATAAAACAATTACAGCAGAATTTGTGGTTTTTGAAAAGAGACCTGGCAGGTATTTTTCTTAAATAACAGCTTTATTGAGATATAATGCACATACCAATTAAATGTATTTTATAATTTTTTTATTTTTTATTTTTAATATATTTTATTGATTATGCTATTACAGTTGTCCTATTTTTTCCTTATCATTCCCCTCCACCCTGCACACCCCCTCCCACCCACATTCCCCCCTTTAGTTCATGTCTATGTGTCATAAGTTCTTTAGCTTCTACATTTCCCACACTATTCTTGCCCTCACCCTGTCTATTTTCTACCTACTGTCTATGCTACTTATTCTCTGTACCTTCCCCTACTCTCCTCCTTCCACTCTCCTGTTGCTAACCCTCCTTGTGATCTCCATTTCTGTGTTTCTGTTCCTGTTTTAGCTGTTTGCTTAGTTTGCTTTTGTTTTAGGTGTGGTTGTTAATACCTGTGAGTTTGCTATCATTTTACTGTTTATATTTTTTATCTTCTTTTTCTTAGATAAGTCCCTTTAACATTTCATATAATAAGGGCTTGGTGATGATGAACTCCTTTAACTTGACCTTATCTGAGAAGCGCTTGATCTTCCCTTCCATTCTAAATGACAGCTTCGCTGGATAGAGCAATCTTGGATGTAGGTCCTTGACTTTCATGACTTGGAATACTTCTTTCCAGCCCCTTCTTGCCTATAAGGTCTCTTTGGAGAAATCAGTAGACAGTCTGATGGGAACTCCTTTGTAGGTGGCTGTGCCCTTATCCCTTGCTGCTTCTAGAATTCTCTCCTTCATTTTAATCTTGGTTAATGTAATTATGATGTGCCTTGGTGTGTTCCTCCTTGGGTCCAACTTCTTTGGGACTCTCAGCTTCCTGGACTTCCTGGTAGTTTATTTCCTTTGCCAGATTGGGGAAGTTCTCCTTTATTATTTGTTCAAATAAGCTTTCCACATGTTGCTCTTCCTCTTCCCCTTCTGATACCCCTATAATTTGGATGTTGGGACGTTTAAAGATGTCCTGGAGATTCCTAAGCCTCTCCTCATTTTTTTGAATTCTTGTTTCTTCCTTGTTTTCTGTTTGTTTCTTTCTTCCTTCTGGTCCACTCCACTGATTTGAGTCCCAGTTTTCCTCCCATCTTTATTGGTTCCCTGTGTGTTTTCCTTCATTTTACTTATTGTAGCCTTCATTTGTTCATCTAATTTGTGACCAGAATCAACCAATTCTGTGAGCATCCTGATCACCAGTGCTTTGAACTGTGCTTCTGACAGGTTGGCTATCTCTTCATCGCTTAGATGAATTGGCTCTGGGGCTTTGATTTGTTCTCCGGTTTGAGCCATTTTTGTTTGTTTGTTTCTTTCTTTTTTTTTGGTCTAGTCGTGGCTGTTACGTAGTGAGGGGTGGAGCCTTAGGTCTTCCCCAGGGCCAGGCAGCCCAGTCACTGGGTAGTGACACTGTATGTGGGGGCGGGGTCTGAGAGGGAACAATGGCACTTGCTGTGCTCTCTCTTGGATTCCAGTCCCTTCTGGGCTTCCCCTTCGCCTGGATTATCTGCACGCGAATGTGGGACTACCTGGTCAGCCAGCTGCCTTGTGTGGCCTCACTGGTTTTGCACAGTTGCCACCCCGTGCCTGAGATCTGCCAGCCACTGCTGCCTGTGTGCCCGGTCCACACCTCCGCTTTTTCCTGCCTCGACTCCGCCCCTGTTACTGGTCTGGATGAATGGTTGTTGGACTTCGTACAGTTCAGTTTTCTGAGTTCTAGTTGTTTTCTTGTTTCTAAATCTTTGTTGTCCTTAACTTTGTGTTGTGCGAGGAGGCTCAGTGTGTCCACCTATGCCTCCATCTTGGCCGAAAGTTATTTTATAATTTTTTAATGTTTTTTAAATTTTTATTTACTTTTTAGAGAGAGGACAAGGAAGGCAGAAAGAGAGGGAGAGAAACATCGATGTGCAAGAGAAACAAAATTGGTTGCCTCTCACATGTCCTTAACCAGGGACCTGTCCTGCAACCCAGGCATGTGCCTTGGCTGGGAATTGAACCAGTGGCTTTTCAGTTCGCAGGCCAGTGCTCAATCCACTGAGCAACACTAGCCGGACCTTAGTGGTTTAATTTAAAGTAATAACTTCACATGAAATGATCCATATAATAAATTTTTCTGTTAGAGATATTAAATAGTGCTTTAAATTCTGTGACAGAGTAATTAATAAAATTCACATACCTAGTAGGTATTTTCTATACTGAAAGAACTATTTACATAGTAGGAGAACACACTAAAGAACTAAATTAATGTTCTATAATCAAAAAAGTTATGCTTTAATTTGTTGTAGACATCTTAATCACCTAAATTAAAATTTTAGGAATTTCTAAACCATCTGTAACATTAAAACTACAAAAATTGAGTTGAAGAAAATATAAGTTGTCACTTTGAGTTCCTTGGGATAGGAATTGTACCGGGCAATTTGCATGTCATCATATCTCAATCCTTCCAAACACAGTATAGTATACCTCTCTTCTTTCTTACTGGGGTCTAAGTTCTTTTCTCCTTGCCATTGTTATTTAGGGAATTTAGTGTTGTGTGCTCTCACTTCAGTTGAGGAAACACAAGCTCCTGGAAGACACTGTGTAGTATATTGAGTTGAAAAAGCTCTATGCCTCTTCTCCTCAGCAAGTTTCAGGATCTACAAATGGGAGTATGATTTCTAGAGGAATATTACTTTTTCACAGCAACAGAATTATGTAGCTCATTGAATTTAAGTTATAACTTAAAAATTCTACTCTTAATTCTGTCTTTTTATTGAAATTACAAAGTAAATCTAAATATACACATTTATACATATAGAAATAATGTATGTATGCATATATGTATAGATTTATGCTAATATCTACCTTATTAGAGTGAAAAGCATAAGCAACATTAGACCATAACAGTTAATTCAGAAATAACTACCAATTCTGGAGGCTATCCATGTTATCACCGTTAATGTACAAAAAGTACACATGGCCTGTTACTGATTTATTCCTTAAATTTTCCCTTTTTATTCTCAGTTTTTAGCAATAACTATATGAATATTTGACTTAGTTTCTGATAGAATAAGCAAATTTTTATATTACTTGAGCCTATAGAATAGCATTTTGAAACTGTTCACAGATTCTTAACCATTCAGAGGCCAAAGAAATACATAAAATTGACACAATGTCTGTTTTTATGTGTTTTGTATAATTTTGCATTATTGATGCACAGAAATGGACTTTTTAATATCATTAATAAGATTGATAGTATCATCAGAAAAAAGTATTGCCATATAACTCAGTAATTTTAAATTTTTTGCATCTCATGGTACACATACATGTAAACTAATTACTAAAATTCTGTGGCACACCCCAAAAATATATTTTTCCTGATCTGACAAAAAACAGGTATAACTGATTTATTTGCAAAAAACAATAATAATTACCTACTCTTTTTTTCTTCAAAGTGACTTTTAAAATCTCAGGCAGTTACTTAACATGTATATAGGATTTCTGGTACCAAGAATTAACCAATCAGATGCAACTTTATTATGTGACTTGACCAGTAAGATGTAACTCTATTATATGACCTATATATCTATGATTCAAGATGGGAAAGGAAAGGGGAAAGAGAGGGAGAGAAACATCAATTGGTTCCTTTTTGTAGGTGCCCTGACCAGGGACCAAACCCACACCCCCTTCAGTTTATAGAATGATGCCCAGCCAACTGAGCCATACTGACCAGGGGTGTTGTTAATTTTTTTTTCTTGACTAAATAAGGGGAAAGAGGTCAGTGTCCCTGACTAAATAGTCAGGTATTGCATGATTTAAAAATTCTTGCAGCATACTGGTTGAAAATCACTGCCATACTGCTTTATAACAATTAGTTGTATAAATAATACTAGTGAAGTTGTATAAATAATACTCCAGCTGGGACAGGAGTGAGGGGATAATGAGGTCTGTCCAGAAGGTATCCAGTCATGTAATGTGAAAAATAGAGACATTTTTTTGAAGAAGATACAAGATACAGGAAACATTTTACATAGGACAATGATGCCTCAGTCCCCTTCAAAGTAGGCACCTTGGGACCTCACACAGTTCTCCCAGTTGTCATCAGCTGCCCCTTTGTAATTTCCTGACTCTCATTGATGGTTTGAAATCTCTTCCCTTTCAAAGGTGATTTTAGTTTTGGGAAAAGTCAAAAGTTGCAGGATACCAAATCTGGGCGGTAGGGAGGCTGAGTCACCTGGGTGATTTGATGTTTCACAAAAAAAACTCTGCATAGGATGTGATGCATGAGTATGTTGTCGTGATAAAGTTGCCAGTCACCAGTTGGCCATAACTGCGGCCTCCCAAATCATCTCAAAAGCTTCCATGGAGAAATATTCAAGCTAACACAAAATTTGATTCAGATTTCATTGCTGTACTTGCTCATTTTGCACATGATGGTCACACATTATACATGTTCACTCAGTGTTGTCTACTGCCCCCCATTGACTAGTATAGTGAAGTCATCATTGTTCATGTATGCACATTCCAGTCCACTCTCCTTGGCTGCCAGGTTACATGGATGTCGTACAAACCATTCTTATTATATTAACAATGGATGGACTTTTCCTGGACAAACCTTATACATTAGGATAGGATACAACAATAGACTTCACCTGTTTCTGTGACTTTTTTTCTCTTAAAAATAAAATCATGCATAGGAAAATGTTAGCATTTGTTAAATATGAGCAGAGGGTACATTGATATTTAGTTTTAAATATTTCAGAATTTAAAAAACACCAGGTGGAAGCTGATTAAAATACTCAGAATGCCCAATGTACTATGCTTTTTAAAAGTAACAAAGATATGGCTTATAGTAGATACTTGATGAATTTTTTTTTTGGCATAAATAAGGGTACCTTAACTTTTCATCCAAAAATACAAGTATTGTATTTTTATTCATTGGCAGTGTTTACTTAGTCCACTGATGTAAAATTCATTCTTCCCATATCACTCCCTCATAACAAGGTATTGTCAATTAAAATAAATCAGAAAATGGCCCTGGCTGATGTGGCTCAGTAGATTGAATGCCATCCTGTGAACTGAAAGGTCGCTGGTTCGATTCCCACAGTACATGCCTGGATTGTGAGTCAGGTCCCCAGTTGGAGGTGCACAAGAGGCAACTGATTGATGTGTCTCTCACACATTGATTTTTCTCTCCCTCTTTTTCTCCCTCCTTTCCCCTCTCTCTAAAAATAAAGAAATAAAATCTTTTTTAAAAAATCAGAATGAATGAGAAAGTACTTCAACATGCCAGGCCCATGTGGCCATGATCTGGATCATATACACACATGCACATGTGTTATAGTTTTATTGCTATTTATTTTGCACATATGAAATAAAATTAGTATTGACTTTGGAATTATAAAGACATAATTGGAATTTGATTGCTATCATCATTCCTGTTAAGTAGATGGAAACTTGTAGAAGTTAAATAAATTTCTAATAATGTCATCCCTGTAAGTAGATGATAATACCAACTTTTCCTTAATATAAACATAAATATGTAAAATACTTAACATTACCTGATAATTAGTGACCATTCAGCAGACATTGATCTTCCTCCCATGTTTCTCCTTTCATTTGTTGATAACATTTTAAAAATTAGATCTTATTTTTATAAGAATAATTTTCAACTTTGTTTTGCTTCTTTCTTTTCATTTTCACTGAGTCTGTTTTTGACCTGACTTTGAACTTTTGCATATCAGTCAAGATATAGCCACATACATGAGCCACAGGATTGATTTTCTGACTTATTTTACGTTGACACTCTCTCAGTGGGAACCCTTGTTGAAGGAACATTGATAGAGGATGAGTCTTAGAGAAAACAGCTTCTAAAGGGATGATTCTGTAAAGTTGACTAAGAGTTCTTAAAATTCTTATCACTTTTTTTTAAATGAAATGATAAATTTGCATGATCAGTTATCAAAACTTCTGGTAAATCAATTTATGACTTCTATTTTTTTTTGCCCAGACAGTTTATTTAGTCTACAGTTGGATCTAATACACACTCTAGTTCAAACCCAGGTGTAAAACCTGATTGATTAATGAAGGTAGAAGATTTTAATCACACAAATACTATTTTTCTTTTTTTGGTCACTTCTAAAAAAGGAAATGTGAAGACACTGAACTAGTGTTGGCAGGATTACCTTTATTATTGGAAAAACTATCTTTAAATGCTTTATATGTTAAAGCATTGATGTGATATTCAAATAGCATTTTCAGAACTTTGTCTCCAGTTTTTAAGTTTATGTAGTGATAATCTCCATTTTGTTTTAAAGTAACATTACCTTTCAAGTGGTATAAAAATTGTCCTTTTTGTTTTTTAACTTGTCTTTCCTGGGGTATTTGACAATGGAATAAGTTTAGTTATAAGCTAGTATAATTATTTATATAACTTTTGTAAACATTATGATTTATTCAGTTTCTGATAGAGTAAGCACATTTTTGTATTACCCGCCTCTATAGAATGGCATTCCAAAACTGTTCACAGATTCTCAACCATTCTTTTGTGTTTAAATTATTTGAGGTAGAGGATTCTTTCTGGGCTTTAGTCTGTTCACCCAGTGTTAACAGTAATGCTACCCTGTAGTACTTAAATGACTAGATGATGGAAAGCATCTTTCTTTCCCAGTAGGAGAGGATTTAGAAAACAAATTCTAGCCCTGGCCAGCTAGCTCAGTTGGTTAGAACATCATCCGATACACCAAGGTTGTAGGTTTAATTCCTGGTCTGGGCACATATAAGAAACAAACAATTAATACATAAATAAGTAGAACAACTAAGTGATGTTTCTCTCTCTCTCCCTCTAAATCAATTAAAAAAATGTTTAATTCTGTAATGTGTGCCTAGTACATATTTTATGTTGTGCTTAGATACTTTGGCTTGAATAGGACAAAATATATATTTAAAATATTGCTCTTATAAGTGTCAGGACACTTAGAAATTTTGTAAGAATTTTTCAGAAAACATTCTTTAATATTATATGAATATATTAATGACACACTAACAAAGGAAAAATAGTTATTTTAGGAGAATTCAGATTAAAAATGGGAGAGTAATTATTGTGTAATATTAGAACCCCAACTGGCAGTTTCATGGACTGGAGAAGAAAAAGATGGTCTCCAATAAATCAGTAACAAACTTTTCACCTTCAGCAATAGTGCTAATTATTTTTAAAAATAGAACCTCCGGGAGCAGACATTTTATGCACAGTAGCATATATAACTTAAAAGTGTAAATTAGTAACTTTTTGAAGGGGGAAGAGGAAGTATGTGAAAGTTGGCCCAAGAAATGAAAAGATTCTTTTGATGCTAAAATGTAAATATTTTTTACTGTTTGAGTGTAGCCTCTTCCAATCTTTAAGGGAACTTGGGTAGGAGGACAGCCTAAAACCACCTGTATGAGAGAACATTCTGGCTTATGGACTAGATTGCATTAGTAAACTAGAGAACAGTTTGGTGAATATGAGTTAACAAAAAGTTTGTATAAGAAATTTTCCCATTTGCTTTTATTTGGATGTGAATAATTTAATTTTAAAGGTTGTTTTAAAACACTGCTTATTGTAGCATGTAAACTTATGTTGGGTGGGAAAAGTACAAGTGGGAACTTGGAACTGTTTTAAACATAAATTAAGTGATGGACCCTACAATTTTTGTTTTTTGTTCTTTTGGGGGGTTTTTTGTAAAATAATTTGATTGCTTATTTTATATGCTGGGATGCTAGTTGTTTTTTCTATTAATACACTTAACTTGCATTCTAGCTTCGTCATTCAAAGACAGGCATCGTGTGGTGGGTTGTGTGACAGTGTCTGTCAATAGTGAAGACAAATAGTACCAGAGACACTTAACCCATCCAATCTCACCCAGGGTATAGGTCGGTTTTCAGACTTCTTCATAAGTCTTTTTTTCTTTCTTTCTTCCTCCCTTCCTTTATTTTTCCTTTTTGTTTTTTTATTTTTTTGTTTCTAAATAGTGGATTGATACTGATTGAAACTAAAACTTTTGGTAAAGTTTTAAACTTTACATTAAAACTGTAAGAAGAAGAAAAGTAGAAAATGAAGGTTGGCATGTAAGGTGTTGACAAAGCAGGTTTGCAGCCACTTTGTGTGTCCTAGATTTTTCAATCCCTTGGCAACATTAATGTTGGCCTTATAATTTTTTTCTCCGAATATCTTTCTTCTTTGATGTAAAAATATATCCTTGTATCTGGTGACTTTTATCAGACAAGATACTTAGATATGAAGCTATTGTTACCAGAAAGAAAAATGGAATACTTAAAAACAGTAACTTTGGTTAAGCAGTGTTTTTTTTAGACCAGGAATTGTTTCTAAACACCCTGTGTTGCTTTTTATGATCATTTTTCTGAGCAGTCAATAATTTACTCCTTCTCCGTTCCACTATTGGTCCACTCAGTACTACACTTGCAAAACTTTATGGCTTTTGTTTTAATGGCTTTCTTAGGAAAATTGACTGATTTGTACACTAATGTTAAAAATCTAGAGAACATATTTTTATTTTGGAAGCTTAGTTAAATGTAATTTCTGTCATATATTTTAAATCAGTAAAAGGCATTTGTTCCTTCTGAGAACTCTAAAGAATGTTTCTAATTTCAAAGCTTTCTATAAAAAATTTGGTTAGTTCTATATAAAGCACCATCTCTTTTTTATGGTATGTTAAACACTAAAATGATAGAGTAATTAAAATAATTTCTATTTCACAAATCTAGAACTAATAATTCTTAATTTAAAATACAGTTTAAGCAAGGAGTATATAAAATCTACATGGGTTGCTATATGTGGTACCATTTAAAAATCCATTTTCGTCCTTCTAATCAATTAATGGTACTTGCAAATTCTGGATTATCCATGTAGACATTGTCTGCCACTCTTTTTATTTCAACTGCTGTGACTATTCGTAGTAAACCTTAACAAATCCATTTTCTTAAAAGAAGCCATATGTTCAGCTTGAGTTCATCATCATTATTGGCATTTTATCTACTAATTGGCTATTTTTAATAATAATAGAATTATTAGAACACTATAGATGTGATGTTTCCCTTCCTTCATAAATTTTAGAAATAATCCTTTCTCTTTAGATTATAAATTCATATAAGTAAATTGTAGAAATAGTTTATTTTTTTTCCCTTTGGTTTGCTGTGCTCTCTGTAGTCACAGAAAATAGAAAGTACTGTGGAAAAATAAAATTTTTCTAGGTTCAAAGATAACTTTTTCATAAAAATATAATAAAAATGTATTCATACATTACTTAGGTGAAAGAATAAGTTTAAAAATTTAAGAAAAACTTCAGTTATTATGAAGGATTCCTAAGGGATTTAAGAACAAAAACAATTATAAAGTTATAAAATAGATACATTATAATTACTCAGTGAGGTAATACAAGCAGTTACTAAAACATTTTTATGTTGGAGTTTTAGTATTTTGAGATGCAGCAATTAAACATAATATCTACATTCCTAATAGATAAAAATGGAGACTCAAAACCAAACAAAAGGGAGGTAGTTAGGCGTATTTTGTTTATAAGAACTTATAAAGAAAAAAGAATATATACATGAAGCAGGATTGCATTAGCATTTTTTGTTCAACAGAATGTCAATTTTTTCTTGCTATTTAATCATATAGTGACCTTAGGTACATTTATAATATTTCCAAGAATGTTCTTTAGTGCTTTTCTGGGAATACTTAGAAATGACAAACTAATGTTTAAAAATCTAAAATGTTCTTGATATTGTTGTTATACCTTTATTTTTAATAGCTAATATTAAAGATATTTTATTCTTAGTACATTTATAGGTTAGTACCCAAGTAGGTAATTTAGCTTATATATAGTTTCAAGAAAGAAAGTTATTAGAGCGCTCTTTGTAGAAAGGGTGAATGTTACCTCTAAACTCCTAAGTTAATTTTAAACTTTTTCCCACTATCAGATAATGCTATTATGGTAATATATAGTCTAAGGATTTTGAGTATTAAATCCTTTTTTAAATAAACCTCATGTGTCCATTGTGGACACATTAGTACATTTATTTGCAAACAATATAACTCAGCACCCATATCAAATATTGGCTTCTCATAAATTAATTTAATAACAACATACAATGCACGATATACGTGTTGGAAAGGTCTCAGATGGGAAGAATACTGTCCATGCCTTCAAGGGGCTCTTAGTCTTATCCTCCCTCCACCTCACCTGTCATTATTAATGCACTTAGGTGATGTCTTGCTAACCAGAAGATAACATCTTTATGTGAAAGGTTTTAAACACCGTTATAATCATCAGAGCAACAATGATACTGTGATAAAGAGTTTTATAGTTTGAAAAAATTGTCTCATTTTTGTAGTCTTAAAATGAGTAGAATCTTTGTAATTTAGGGCCAAAATGAGGTAGGCTTTAAAAACTAATAGTACTTTTTAATTAAAGGATGCTTACTACTCCTGTCTTTTGACAGAATTTATGTTTTTAGTTTCATAGTTTTGTGCTAATGAACTTTTTTATTTAGTAACTATGTCCAGGAATTTACAGGTAAAATATTAAAATTGTGTGTTAGGTGTTAAGGAAAATGTGTAGAATATTTTAATTTATGTAGGGTATGAGATCACAGTTTGGCATACCTGTCCCAGAACAGACATTTGTGTATGAATATATAAACTGGCTTTTATAAACATGATTGTTTTGATAATATTTGCAAGATAAACTCATATAGTTTACCTCAAAGAGCAATACGAGGTTTATCTTGCAGATTAAATTTATAAACACCACATAACTTGCTTTTGAGTGCCTAATTGCTTTTCACCTGTACTTTCCACCTGTCAAGGACAGGGATCCCTGCGATGTTCATATTGTACATTCTCATGTGCATAGTACTTAGATTCAAAGAGCATGGGTGGGCGAAAGCTGTTTATAGAAATACAAGTTCACAGCATTCATGCTGCATGCTTTGTGTGTTCCACTACAAATATTGCATACTGCATACTTGTATTTCTTTGAAAATAAAGAACATGGGCTCATATACACATAAAAATTTAGTTTCATTTTTGCCAATAGTTGGAACAGATGGAGGAATGTCAGACATAATACCTTTTCTATTTTTTTCTAAAATGAATTCTATTGTTTTTCAAAAAACAAGGAAAAAACTTGTTATTTAAACCCAAAGTGGCTACAAATCAGCTCCTAAACTGTCACTGACATTAGCATCTAGATTTTGTAGTTTTTATAAATCTTTTAAAATATTTACTAAGAAAACATTGCATTAATGCATGATACAAAATTGATAAATTTTTGTTTAAATTGGAATGCAGTTTAAAGTGACTGAATTTTCCAATTTCAGCTACTGAATTTGACAAAGATACAAACTGGAAAATGGAACTGGTATCTTCTAGTTGCTGTAGGTTCTTTGACTTATGGTAGTTGAGAATAATCTCTCCAAGGGGCATTAAGTAGATCACATTATTGATGATAATACTAATTACTGTGCTCTTTAGTCTTAAAAGTAAGGAAAAATTATGAGTGAATGTAGTTCTTTGTAATGATCTAAGTATTTTGGTACATGTTTTCATTTAAAAAATAGATCTTTGGCACATGGCTTTTGATTATCTGCACATAGGCATTCTTACATTTCACTATATATTATAGTTGATATGAATGTTACAATTTCAATAATTGCACATAACAATTTTAAGTTTCATCATACTACTTAAAACAGTGGCATACTTGGCTATAGATAAAAATTAATTTTAGATTTAAACATATCTTTTAGTTATCTATTACCTATTTATTTTTCAATGAGCTGTTCTGCCAGTTGCCACACATTTGAAAGGATCTACTTAAATCTTTTTTGCTAAGCATAATAGATAAGTGGTTTTATAAAAGACCTTTTTATAGGAACTAATTCTGGTGATCTCCAGAGACTTTTCCTGCTTAATTCTTTGTTGTTAGATCCCAGCCAATAAAATTTACTGTTACTCATATTAGGAAATTCCTTTAATAGTTTAAATCAAGCAGGCCCTTTAAAGAGAAAGGAAATGAACAGTGGTAACCAGTTGCTGAGTATAATGAAGTACTTTGTACAAGAAATCCATCCAATAATCAGTCCTTACTCTGCTTTTCATTCTGCCATGTAAGATGGATTTTATATTTTAGGGATTGTGGTTTTGAACTGCCACTTTAACTTCTGGAGACCCTCAGTGGTTAACTGCTTATCTTCTGCAGGCCAGCTTGTTCCAAATCAAACCTTTTTTAATTTATTCTTCTAGATCATACTGACAAGAATCTTAGTGATGGTACCAGTTCCATTTACCTCCAATTCAGTTGATTATATATATTTTTCTCTTTATTTCTCATTTTATAATTGATATCTGGAATAATCAGCAGCTCTTTTCTCATTTATTTTCTCATATTTTTATTCCAGGATTTGCCTCTGAAGCAGGGAGTGTCTGCATTAAAAATGACCTGTAGTTCTCTGCTTCATAGGTTAGAAACTTATTTTAATATTTTGTGGCTAAGCACAGTCCCACTTTTCAAATTCTATAATAAATTATTTAATTGGCTTTGAATGTGGACCACAAGCATATATTTTGTATTGGGGTTTTCTTTATTATTTTAAATGATTAAAATTCTACAGAACATCCAGCTGAGGCAATAAAAGCTTTATTCTTGCTTTACAGCTTAAAACATTAATTTAGATTTTTTTAAAAAAATCTATCAATTATAACACAAGTAACATAATGCTATTTGGGCATTTTTTAAAAAATGAATTTCTTAGGCCTTGTATTGCTTGAAGCATTTGTATTCTAAAACTTAACCAAATTTCAACTATTCATTTTGGGGAAAAACAATCAGTTCACAAATTACATTTTCAATGGGACTGCTAGCCAGCATAGGTGAAAACATGTACAGTGTATTTACTTTTAAATTGTACACTGCAGATGCTTCTTCAGCTCCCTCCTCTTCCTCCATGGGCGGTGCTTGCAGCTCCTTTACCACCTCTTCCAGCCCTACCATTTATTCTACCTCAGTCACCGACAGCAAGGCTATGCAAGTGGAGAGCTGCTCCTCAGCCTTGGGGGTAAGTAACAGAGGGGTAAGTGAAAAGCAGTTAACCAGTAACACAGTTCAGCAGCATCCATCAACACCGAAGAGGCACACAGTCTTGTACATCTCACCACCACCTGAGGACTTGCTGGATAACAGTCGGATGTCCTGCCAGGATGAGGGGTGTGGATTGGAATCTGAGCAGAGCTGCAGTATGTGGATGGAGGATTCCCCCTCCAACTTCAGTAACATGAGCACCAGTTCCTACAATGATAACACTGAGGTACCTCGTAAATCACGAAAACGAAATCCAAAGCAGAGGCCGGGGGTCAAACGACGAGATTGTGAAGAATCTAATATGGATATATTTGATGCCGACAGTGCCAAAGCACCTCACTATGTGCTTTCTCAGCTTACCACGGACAACAAAGGCAACTCAAAAGCAGGAAATGGGTTGGTATTCACATTTTTTAAGTTCTATCACCATTATGCAAAACAAACAAAAAAATCATTCCTTAATTGCTCAGCTCAAGTTTGCATATAAAGCAAAGATACTAATTTTATTATTGAAATACCTGAAAATTTTAACTTAAAATTACCAAGTTTCACTAGAGAAAAAAATACCAATAGATTTTAGCAATAGGTATCTTATTGTGGGTATGATTAAATAGTATAAAATAAAATAATTTTTAAAAATAACTAGCATGTAACGTCTCCACCTAAAACAACTCAGAATGTTCATAAAGGACTGGTTTGTTCTCTTTCATGTTGTCTCTCCATATGGTTCAATCCATTTCCATTTTTTTTTTGGTGAGAATTTTAGACTTTTTTATTTCATGGACTAAGGAAAAACTAAATTGATGGCTTGAATTTCATCATTTAGATTTATGCATTTATTTTAAGCTTTGATACATTGCATTGATTTGGGATTTTTAAAAATACATCATTTTTTTTCCCTGCAATTCTGGGTTATGTATTTGAAGGGTGATAGAACAGGATCATGGTACATGTTTGAGTTTTCACTCATTTCTGCCAGTTCACAATGCTCACTAAATACATTTCTGTAACTATATTACAGAATATTCACTGCTATATAGTACAGAATACTATGAATTATTTTAAACTTTTTAATCACTTTAGTACTTTTATTGTAATATTTAATTGCTAGACTTTTAAATTAAAATTTCCTATAGTATATTAAAATATAGTTTGATAAAATTTAACACACTGGATTTTGAGAGATATTTTTTTGGGAGGCAGGGAATGGTCCTTCAGTTTGACCCATAATCTACAATTTCAGGTTGTCACAAAAAGTAATGGAGAAGCTCTTGATTGGTTTACTACATGGTAACATCATTGATATATTTTGAATAGTATAATGAGTATTTTTTAAAAGATTTTATTTATTTTATCTTTAGAGGGGAAGGGAAGGAGAGAGGGAGAGAAATATCAATGTGTGGTTGCCTCTTGTGCGTTCCCTGCTGGGAACTGGCCTGCAACCCAGGCATGTGCCCTGACCTGACTGGGAATCGAACCGCGATTCTTTGGTTTGCAGGCCTGCCCTCAATCCACTGAGCTACACCAGCCAGGGCTATAATGAGTATTTTTAATGTATATTAAGCTTGTCCTTAAATATCTTCTCGGTACATTTTTAAACTAATATCTACCACTTAAGCAATAATTACTCTGTGCTACTTGCTTCTCTGCTCTTATTTAAAACTCCTTTAGGGTGATGCAGTTAAGTGAAAATGCACATTTAACTGTGTTTTATTTTTAGAAAGTCCAGATTAGGAAATTCTGAGAGAAAACAAGGTGGTATACCCTTTTTTAAAATGTTACCATTAGTGGATTCAAGAATTATAGAATAGATTTGCAAAACTGTTACCTATATAAAAATGTTCTGAAACATAGTAGCACAGATCTAAAAGATTCATGTATATCTATCATTAAGTACAGGTGTATGTTTATTTGACCTTCAATAGGAAAAGTTTTTTTTTTTTTAAGTTCTAGAAGAGAGACTATTATTTTTATACTGAAATAAATGTAAAAGTTTCAAATAAAAAAATAAAATTTTTGACTTAGTGTTAGTCAACACACATGGTTTTCAGTTGCTATTAAAGAGCTGTCTTGACCTACATCTTTTCTGCTTCTCCTTTTATATGATAGATATCTTTTTGTATGATAGACCTTAGAAATGATTTGAGGTTACCCAGGGAAAGTATAATAACATTTGTCAAGACAAAATCTCTCATGAAATAATTCATGGAACTGAAACTCATCAAGCAGAAGAAATGTCCAGCTTCTTAGGTAATGAAAAATATTTTATTTTAGCATATGGAAATGATGGAAGAAGTTTACATTTTGAATTATTAAGAACTATATCAAGGAAAGGATAAAACCATACATAAATATATAGAAAATAGTCCTTTGAAGACAATTATTAAGATGATATCAAGCCAAAGTCCTAAATTCTTCAATAGGAGAAATGTTAAAAACATGAAAGATATTTAAAAATGTTTTGAGAGCTAAGGTGTGAAGTCTTATGTCTAATGTGCTATAAACTTACAATTTATATAATGCTAAATTACAGAAAATATACTCTCAAATATATTGTAGTACAACAGTTTATTGATTTGCAAAATGGGAATAGCATTTTTGTATAATTAAAGTGTTACGTAAAAGTTTATTAAAAAAAACAAAACCATTAAAAAAACTACTCAGTATTTAAACATTCCTAGCCATATCATTCTTAAATTTTTCAACTAAATGTCCTGAGAATTAGTAGCTTTATATCTCCTAGAGGTAGTCCTAGAAATTAAGATATGTTATCTGGATGTGAACCTGTTTTAGGCATTTTATAGTGAAAATTATTTTTGTACTACAAACAACTGGAAGGATATGTGCAAAGGAATTAGAATGTCATTTTAAGACTTCTGAATAGAGTATGCCAAGAAAATGGGTTTTCTATTTAGATGTCATTTAGAAGTAAAATCCATACAATTAAAGTGCTACTTTCTGATTTTCTTCTTAAACCATCATGCCTTAAAAATTAGTAATTTGAATGGCTAAGAATTAGTTGATGTTTTCAATAATTTTACATGTCTATAGAGATAAATATTTATGTATTCTATTTTTACATTTAAACCTAGAGAATAAAGATAATTTTAAGGACTTTTTTAAAGTAGCATTTCATAAATTGTTTAATTACATTGCTATTCTTCTTTAAGTCCCAATGTGTATACTTTGTCAACTCACTGAACAATCTTCATCCAAAATGAGATTTTTTTTTACTTAAATAATAAAACTTATTATCAACCGTTCTCCTAAATATCAGCTTAAATAATATGCGAATATAAAAACCATGACCTTGCCAAATTGATTGATATACTAAATTTTCCTTATATTTCAAGCTAAAGTGTTCCTTTTTCTATTATAAAGTTAGAAGATATTAATTAAAAATACTTGAAAAAGACAGAAATAGAAGAAAATAATCCATAATCTAGTCACTCAGTACAACTGCTGTTAGTCCCTTTCAGTGCATATTTAGAAGATGTTTTTATATTAGTTTCAGTAAGTGAATATTTTTGCTTTCATTTTAAAATGAGTAAACAGCAGAATTTCATTATAGAATTTCATAAGAATGCACATTACATTCAGAGCAGATGTTTGCATTTCTACCCAAAATGATGAAAAGAAAAGTAGAACTTACTGTCCAGCTTCAACTTGATACTTTCGTTCATAAAATTTATTCTTTCAGGGTCTTTTAAATGATTTACTCAGGTAATCTGACTTAATTATGGAATGCCTTGGCCAGTTAGGATCCAGTGCTTTCTCATCTTACTATTACAGAAGCTCCTTTTTTCCTCTCCTTTATTTGTCCCTTTCTTGTTCCTATTTGCCTTTATCAACAATTTTTTTTTCAGCACCTACTCTTTAAGGATTGTGCAAGGTTCAGGGAGTATGAAGATGACTGAATGCTACTTTTTCTCAAAAGTCTTCCTCTTATCCAGTCAGTCTTATTACATTCCTTTGTATCCCTTCTTTCCTCCATTCTTCTTCCCTTTTCTTAGCCATACGTTGTTCTCTCAGTGGAACCAGGATTGGTTTTGTTATTTGATAATTTGAGGCAACAACTTGGTTAGAGGTGCAGGGGTAAACATTAGAACCAGTTTTAAGGCTGCTTAGCCACCATTGCTCCTGTATGTTTGAAGTCATAATATTCTTCCTGGGGCCTGTTTGTGTTTGTTTGGAGGAAATTTTGTCCACAGTCATCTCTTGGCTTCTGTACCATCAATGTGAGTGTAAACGTAAACTTAGGACTGGGAGGGTCATACAGAAAGCATTACAGGCCCTGACTCTATTTTTAAATGTGCATGGATAATTTCAAACTATTTGAAAACTGAGAATATTGTTTTCTATTTATTTTTCTCATATATTTGCAGTGCTTCAGATTAAAGGTATTTATCGGAAGTCCTACACCATTTGAAATATTTTTCTTTGAATCTATATTCCATGTAGAAAAAGAATGATAAAATAAATGTTAGAAACATAGTTTTTAAAAATAAGTTAGATTATCTTATCTGTAAAGCCCAAATTATAAAATTTTTATGTGCTAAGACCTTTAATTATTTAACTAATCACAAATAAAAATACTGTGAAAACTACACTCCTGTGAAAAATTTTTTAGAGTAAAGCTAATTACCAACAAACATTAAATCACTGATTTTTTTAAATTATGATTTTCTCAGTTTGCTGTTCTGAGAAAGCTATCAAAATATTCTACATGAGCCTTTGTTTTTTTTTTGTTTTTTTTTTTTTAAGGCCTTTTGTTTGCTTGTTTCTTTTATTGCTACCCCTCCTTTCTTTTTGTTGTTGTTGTTGTTGGATTTGCAAGTCTGATTAAAGAATAGTGGTAGTTAATCTTGTAGCTTTGTATAACACTCACATATATATGTAATTAAAAAAATTTATTTTGACTGAAGTATAGTGTGAAAGGTTGGAAATGGCATTAGCTATATTCTTTCCTGCTATTTCCAGTTTATTGCATTCACTGTTCCTTCCTCCTACTACACATATTTATTCTTTGTCCTCCCTGTCTTTTACTTTTGCATCATTAGTTACATTTTATTACAAAATTTAAAAATATACTTTGTTATGGAATGTATCTTCCCTTAGACTATATTCGATTTTGTCAGTAAGATAATCAGTTGTTTTTAATGTTACTGCCAATACTGTTTCCTCCTTTATCTTAGATGGCTTTTGTAAAAAATAACACTTTTTGATACTTTTTCCATGTTGTGCTTTGACTTCTCAGAACATTGGAAAACCAAAAAGGAACTGGAGTAAAGAAAAGCCCTATGTTGTGTGGACAGTATCCTGTTAAAAGTGAGGGAAAGGAGCTGAAGATAATTATACAACCTGAGACCCAGCATAGAGCTCGGTACCTGACTGAGGGTAGCCGTGGCTCAGTAAAGGACAGAACACAGCAAGGCTTTCCTACAGTAAAGGTACTTTTTTTATTTAGCAATATATAGAAGAATTTACTACAGTTTTACTTATTTGTTATTTTGTTTTTAATGAGCAAAAGCTGCCTGAAATAGGATAGACTTGCTAGCTATATGTAATAGAAATTAAGTAAAAGTCTGAACCATAAGCCAAATATTGTTACTTTAATATCATTTGAATTTTAGATTAAATGAAAGGAGAGATGAGAATGTGTTCTGATAAAAAAAAATTTGGAAATTATGACTTATCTTCCACTTATATTTGATATCAGTAATGACCATATTAGAATATAAATATAAAATTTCTTCCCAAATTTTATATTTAAGAAGAAATTTTAAAGTGAATTCAAAGATGTATTTCAGAAATTATTATGGACTTAGAAAATAAGGTATGTTTTTTTTAAAGATTTTATTTATTTTCAGAGAGAGGGAAGGGAGGGAGAAAGAGAGGGAGAGAAACTTTGTTGTGTGAGAGATACATTGATCAGTTGCCTCTCACATGCCCCCAACTGGGGGCCTGGGCGCAACCTGCAATCCTTTGGTTTGTAGGCTGGCACTCAATCCACTGAGCCACACCAGCCAGAGTGAAAAGAAGGTTTTTGAAATGGCTAACATAATTAGGACTGTTCAACTCAGAAAAGCATTGGTTGATAGGTAACATAAGTCTTCAGTTTAAGGACTAGGATATCAACCGAGTCTTTATCTTTTCAGAATTTAGGCTAAAGAAAAAGGGAGCTTGAATTTAGCACCTGGGATACCTTGTTACAAAGTATATTTCTCTTTGAATACAAACCAAAAAAAGTGGGTAGAGGATGTTTAACAAATGTTCTAATCCCATACCAAATAGAGAGGAATTTTGGCTAGTTACATAGTAGATTCTTGTTAAATAGTTTGTGTGTGTTATTTGAACAATATTTAGTTGGACTGCCTTTCATTTTTACTTGGATGAAGTGATGCTAGAAATTTGGGATTAGGAAATTTACTTGTGACCATTTATAAGGTTGGTTAATAGTTGCATGTACTATATCATATCTGCCCCTCTACCACTCAGCACATCAACTCATCCTCAGTCCCTTAAACTCAAAACAAATAACAGACAAGTGAGAAGTTATGCTTTTTGTAAATATTTGTCTAACTAGACATGTTGATAGTTTGGTTAATATTTTTGACCTAATTGCTCTGACTTTCAGTTTTGCTGTATCTAAGTACTCATCTGGTCAGAAGTATTGTTAGATAATTACCTGTGATAGGGAGTGAATTGACTGACCTTAAAAGTTTGTTTATTCAGCCTTGACTGGTGTGCCTGAGTGGGTTGAGCTTCCTCCTGCAAACCAAAAGGTCTCTGGTTTGATTCCCAGTCAGGACACATGCCTAAAGGTTTGTGCACTAGATGCCTGGTTGGGGGTGTGCGAGAGGCAATGGATCATTGTTTCTCTCACACATTTTTCTCTCCCTCTCTTTCTCCCACCCTTCCCTTTCTAAAAATAAATAAGTAAAATCTTTTTTTTTTTTTTTAAGTTTATTCAACAAATACTGCAACCCTCTATGTGCCAGACACTGTTCTAGGTACTGCTGACTGAATTTTGGTAGATTGCTTATTTGCCGCATTATGATATCATATCACAGAGATATAGCTATACCGGGATAGAAAAGATGTATGAGTTTTTTAAAAGTATTTTGGTGTACATTGTACAAGTTATTTTGTGATTCTCTGCATTCTATATTAGCAGCTTCAATGTTTAATTATAAACCTTATCAAGAATCAGCATTGGAAACATTTATTCCCAAATGCTATTTTAAATGTTTATTTATTCTCCAGCCTACATGTTATAATTTAATTTATAAAGACTTACTAGATACCTGTAATGATCCATATAGGCCCTGTTTCAATTTAGCAGTTTTTAAGACCATAATGTTTTGGTTCAGGACTTAATAAAGTCATATGTACACATCTAGTCTATGAAAATGAGCACTACTTTTTTTATTATTTATGTAACTATACTCCAAACACTTTTCTACTCAAATAGCCTTAAAAGAGTAAAAATTTAGTATAGGTACTCATTAAATGATAACAACAATGATGCCACTGACACAGTTTAATAAATTTTCCATTAGTGGTGGTGGTAAATCCTGAGTGACCCACATGCTCTTTTGGCAGTCCATAAATTTATAAATACCTAAAGCACTGTATATTCATTCTTATCTGCTTGTACATATTAATTATAAATGATAATTTATCATTAAACCTCTACAATTGAAATTAAATGGTGATTATTGCAGAGTTTAATCTTTATTTTCTATGGAAACAGCCAATTCTCCTTTAAGAAAATATTTTACCTCTGTTTTTCTTGAGAATTTAAATTATTTCACCATTGTAATCCAGTTATAAGGCTTGGTATTAAATGTTTGACTTTACAATTAGATTATTTGAAAGGCTAATTAGTGTTTATGCTTATGTTATCTCACTTCAGCTGGAAGGCCATAATGAGCCAGTAGTATTGCAAGTGTTTGTGGGTAATGACTCTGGTCGAGTGAAACCGCATGGGTTTTATCAGGCATGCAGGGTAACTGGGCGAAATACAACTCCCTGCAAAGAAGTGGACATTGAAGGCACGACTGTCATAGAAGTTGGCCTTGATCCAAGCAACAACATGACACTAGCGTAAGTAATTAGTAAAAATTTTATTTATTTATATATGGAATTTTTTTTAATTCCCAAGTATAGAAGATTTTGAGTATCTTAGTAAAGTGTTTTAAATATTACAAATTAAAAAATAAATTATTGCAGAATGATAATATGTTAAAATTAACTCTTTTACCCTTTGCCAGAGAATTTCTGTGGTGAAAGGCAGGAAAATAAAGCCAGATGAAATACTGGCTTTTCAGAAAATGATGTAGAATAATTTGTTGGGATTAATAATATTAACATTAAAATAAAAATTACAATTTGATTTGCTTTCCTCAATTCTGTTTTCTTATTGTAGTAGAAACTGTTTAACAGAGACCATTCATGGTGCCTTGAACCATCTTGATGTGAAAAGCATATTGTTGGTAAAATATACATCCTGTTCTTATTTTCTTACACTACAAAAAAATTATGTCCTGGGATGATATATTTTTTATCTTAAACACTTTAACTGCCTGAAAAATACTAGAAGTGTTAATGATTTGAATTAAAATTCTTTTTCCTTAAGCATTTTGTTAAGGATCTTTAATACTAAAGTTGAACCATAACAGCACCAAATATATTGATACAGAATAGACATGTATTGTAATTATTTGTATTGGATAGCTAAAGACTTTTCTCTAGTTGGTTTTCAGTTTCCTTTTGAAATCTATTTTGTATAGGTTAGTAAGAGGTTAATTGGAAAAGAAAATTTTTGAAAAAATATTTAGTAAAGATTTATTTTTTAATTTTTGAAAATTATAAAAATAAATATAGTGGAAGAAAGGAAGTAATTGATTATAAAAATAGTACCTAATCTTTGTAAGTTGAAAATATAGAGTAATTAAAAAATAATAATCATAAAAGGCTAAAACCATACCCCTCAAAAGCCAGCTTCCCAGAAGTAACCACTATTTTGATGTTTATCTTACCATCCTTTATTCTGATAAAATTTAATATTGTACCCACAGTTTCATAACCTGCTTTTCACTTGAGCATTTTTTCATAACATTAAATATTATCCTATATCATATACTTTCTTAAAAGATTTTTTAAACTTTATGTATTTACTTTAGAAAGAGGGAAGGAAGAGAGGAAGAGAGAAAGACATCAATATGGGAGAGATTCAGTTGCCTCTTGCACACCCCTAGCTGGGAAGCTGGCCCACAACCCGGGCATGTGCCCTGACTGGGAATTAAACCAAAGATCTCTCTGTTTGCAGGCTGGTACTCGGTCCACTGAGCCACACCAGCCAGGGCTATTGTATACTTTTTAATGGCTACATAGTATTCTGTTCTTTGGGGGACAGTTGCTAATATTTCTAAAAGTAAAACCAGTTTCCTCTATTTTAACACGTGAATTAAATGCCAAAAGAAAAAGGCTAAATTTATTTATTTATTAAAAATAGCGAAAGTATCTTTTGTTAATCATTACTTATATTCTGATTTTGAAATAGTTGTTTTTTTCCCTTTATAAATGAAAAGCTGACAAGATTAGGAATTAGGAATATTCAGAATTTACCCTTCCTTACCTTTTGAAATTGGAACCTTATATTACATATTCAAAAATTAATAAGTAACTTTTTAAAAAAGAAACTTGTTTTATTAAAAATATTATATTCTATGTACAAGAGAAAATATTAGTTAATGTATTTTTTCCTGTGTGTAGGGTGGACTGCGTAGGGATATTGAAATTGAGAAATGCTGATGTTGAAGCCAGAATAGGGATTGCTGGTTCCAAGAAAAAAAGCACTCGTGCCAGATTGGTTTTTCGAGTTAATATCACAAGGAAAGATGGCTCTACTTTGACTCTGCAAACACCTTCTTCTCCGATTTTATGTAGTAAGTAAGAAAATATGGAGATATTAAATATATGGAGGTTTTTCTCTTTTATTTTCTATTAATCTTTCAGACATCTCTAAATTTCAGATGTTTCACATACTCCAGCATTTGATCATGTAAAATTTGAATAATTAAAAACTATAGTCAGATTTTCTAAAGGTGGGTAATTTTGAATAAAATTCAGAAGATGTGTAGCATTTCGTAGTTTTCTAATGTCATCCTGTACTGATTTAAGAAGTAATTTGAACAGGGAAGGGAGGTGGGGAGTACTGGGGTGGTGGGGAGGGGTGGGAGGGAAAGGCAGAAAACTGTACTTGAACAACAATAAAAAAATGTTTTAAAAAAAGTAATTTGAATAGTTTACCAGAAGTAAATTGCAAAGTTAAAAGATTTTTCTCAACATCTTCATTATGTGATAAATTGCTTTGATCATAACTGTATTTTATGTTGTAAACCTAAGAAACAGTAGGTAAAAGATAGGTGCATCTCCTATGTTCATTGCAAACATTATTTACAATAGCCAAGATACGTTAAGCAACCTGGGTGTCCATCAACGGATGGATGGATAAAGGTGTACATGTACACAATGGAATATTACTCAGCCATAACAAGGAAAGAAATCTTGCTATTTGCAAGAATAGGAAGGGCCTAGAGGGTATTATGCTAACTAAAGTAAGTCAGTCAAAGAAAGACAAATACAGTATGATTTCACTTACATGTGAAATCTAGAGAACAAAATAAATGAACAAAGTTGAAACAGACTCATAAATACAGAGAACAAACTGATGATTGCCAGAGGTGAGGGAGCTGAGGTGGATGGGTAAAAAGGTGAAAGAATAAGAGGTATAAGTTTCCAGTTATAAATAAGTCATAGAAATGTAAATACAGCACAGGGAATATAGTCAGTAATATAACTGTGTTCAGTGACAATGATTACTAGATTTATTATGGTGATCACATCACAAGGTATATAAATGTAAATCACTATGTTATACACTTGAAACTAATATCTAATTGTATGTCAGCTATACTTAAAAGGAACAGTAAGGTAGAAGCAGAACTTCATAAATATACAGCAGTTAGGGATCTGATTACAAATTAAAGTATTATAGTTTAGTGTTGGGAAATGGGAAATGAAATTCTTACCTTGCTAACCTGAGCATAGAAAGTAAATGACGTGTGTTTAAATTCAATGATGTTATTGAATGCAAATCACCACATATTCTGGTTTCCCTCTAATGATTATTATTACAAATAATAGATAAGAAAATATTTCCTTTATACAATGCTCAAGAAGATTTTCATTAAGTGTAATTTTCTTTGGTATTTTTTTCTTTGTAATTTGTACCCGAATTCAAAAGAACAGAAGAGACCCATTCCATTCAGTTGAATTGTTGTGGCTATTATGACCTTGCTACCCCTTAGGACAATTACAGAGCCTTTGTTATTTAATTATAGTTTAGTTTTATCAGATTATCCTTGTAAATCTTGTTTTTCCTTTCCTTTTAATTCATCTCAGAAATTATTGTAGCCATTAATTAGCTTAGCAAAAACCCTAATTTTAAAAGGAAAGTACTAAAATATCTTTCTGATCTTAAGAGAACTCAAATGGATTTCTCTACTTTTCATTATTTTGAAAAATTTGTTTTGGTACTAGTATTTCCTTGGCTATTTAATCTGGGTAATGTTCAATTATAAATAGGCTGCTTTTAAAGATCATAGGTTCTGTGTTCACTCTATCACATTCAGATAGGGACAGAATGAATACTCTATAGATGGTTTATTGAGTTATAAAGCTTTTCTATTTGGGGTAGTTCAGTTCTGAATTTACTATAATTCACAAGATGTCCCAACTTCAATAGTATGAGGATGGAATTCCAATTTTAGCACAGCAAAGGCAGTTCTTCTCTGAGTATGAATAACCATAGCTACACTCTGAAGGCCAGAACCCAGAGATGCTAGATAACTCAGACCATACTGCTTTAGCAGGGACTGGGAGATGGGTGTCAACTTTGTCCCTTCTTTCATTAGTTTGTTCATTTATTTTCTCATTTTCTATTCATTAAGGTGTTGTTAAAGTACACATATCTAGGTAAAGATAATAGAAACCACAAAAGAAATAGAAAACGTAATTTTCCTCCTTTTTAAAAGATTATTTTTATTTTTAGAGAGAGAGAAAGGACAGGAGAAAGGGTGAGAGAAACAGCAATGTGAGAGAGACATATTGATTGATTGCCTCACATACGTGCCCCTGACCAGGGATCGAATCTGCCATCCAGGCATGTGCCCTGACCTGGAATCAAACCCATGGCCTTTTGCTTTGTGGGACAATGCCCAGCCAACTGAGCCACACCGGTCAGGGCATGATTTTCTTTCTTTTAAAAAAAATATTTATTGATTTTAGAGAGAGAGAGAGAGAGAGAGAGAGAGAAGGAAGGGGCTGGAGAGAGACAGAGAGAAATACCCATTTGTTGTTCCACTTATGAATGCATTCATTGGTTGCTTCTTGTATGTGCCCTGACTAGAGATTGAACCTGCAACCTTGGCTTAGCCAGGCAACTTTCTAAGTGAACTACTCAGCCAGGTTGAAAGCATGATTTTCTGAAATTTTCATCTGCAGTTATTATTATCATTTCTTAATTATTAACATTAATGATAATATATGCCCACATTGTCAAAAAAGTGTATTTCCCTGGGAAGTCTGAGGTGGATATGAAAGCCCTAAGAAGCAGCAGCACACAGTAGAAGGCATATATAGCTAATAATAAAAATTACTGTGTTCTGAACTTTCTATGCCAGGGATTTTCTTAACTACTTTATAGGCATTTCATCACTTAACCCTTACCATCACATTAAACCTTACACATCCATATATGGGTTCCATTCTATAGTTGATGAAACTGAGTCTTAGATTAAATTATTTCTTCAAGGTCACATAGCTTGTAAGACCAGAATTCTAAGCTTGTGCTCTTAGCCACTATACTATATTGCCACCACAGTCATTTAAAGTGCAGTGCTGGAAGACCAAGTCTGAACAATTCATTTCATTGTAGCCATAGCCTCTGATGGTTAGGACTATGGTTATAGTATTTTCTTAGAGAACCATTTCTTCTACCTAGAAAATTTATGTTGTATAACTTAGATTTTTTTACAACTTTAGAAAGTAAATCTAAATTTAAATTTGGGGATTTTACTTGAATATTTATATTATCCCTTCTGTTTCCTTTGTAGATGTCATTTATTGTAGAGGTGTGGGACATATATTTTTATCCCTTTAGTTGACTGTTTGGTCCTTACCATCTGCTTAGAGAAACTGAATTAGATAAACAGCAGCAGTACTTTTTTTTTTTTAAAAAGGGGTACCTTTTGGAGTATACTCCCTATGTTATAAAAGAGGAAGTGTTAGAATAATAATTTGCAAATAAGCTTACATGATAAAGAGCTTCCATAGTTCTTATTAATTTACTATTTTCATAGAATTTCATGCAGACTTCTTTTCTTTAAATATTGTGTATTTAGCTTAAACCATTTCCAATAGTAATTTCTATGACTATCAGTTAGATTTAATCCTTAGGCAAGAGTCTAGGCCTCTTGATCTGCACACTTCTCCTGATGGATTAATGATTTGATTTTTTAAAAAAATCTATCATCCTGCCCTGGCTGGTGTAGCTCAGTGGATTGAGTGTGGGTCTGTGAACCAAAGGGTTGCGCATTTGATTCCCAGTCAGGGCACATGCCTATGTTGCAGGCCAGGACCTGAGTGGGGGCATGCCAGAGGCAACCACACATTGATGTTTCTCTCCCTTTCTTTCTACTTCCCTTCCCCTCTCTCTAAAAATAGATAAATAAAATCTTTTTAAAAAATCTGTCATCCTATTTAATGGATGTCATCATTCTGTGTTCAAAATGTAATATTCTTTGATCATTAGAGGTTCTCATTAAATATACTACCCAAAGGTACGTAGGTTAGTCAGGCAATCTTACTTTATTAACTAGAAACAAAATGAAATATTTAAAAATTTTTATTGCTTTTTAATTGTTTTTGCTTAACTGTTACTCTAGATCAATAGGAAAAGGTATTAACTAATATTTTCACAGCAATACCTTATTTCTATATTGTATCTATGTTTTATAAAGAACTGTCATGTATGGTGAGGTCTTAGGAAGTTAATAAATGTTCTCCTTGTAATTGGAATTAGACACATAGGAGTTAAAGATATTAAGATGAAAATACTAACTTTATTACTGATAAAACTGACAGAAAAAAGACTGGACTTTATAAATCTATCCACTCCATCAGAGCAGCCCTCCACATTTGTAGGCTTCTTACCAACTGACAGCAAACAATCTAAAACTTATGCTTTATGCAGGTAGACATATACAGAAGAGGGAGGAAAGAAGACTGGGTTAATCATGCTCTAACTCCATAGCAGTAATATCGTTCCCCCTCTTTAGTGGGCATGCTCTAATTGAATTTCTCACTAATAATTTACTACATTATCCTATTTGATCTTTACAATAACTTTGTGATGTTAATAGAATAGAGATAATTTGTTTCACTTTTTATAAAACAAGAAAGGGAAGGTATCTTGATTGTTTAAGGTAGTACATGGTAGATGAAAGAGATATCTGATTTTATTTGCCCATTGGTTTGAGCTTGTGTCTACTACAGAATATAGGTAAGGATTTTATTTTGTTCAACTATAACATAATAGTATATATTACTTCTTAGATTTTATAGCTTATCAGTTATAATTAATTAGCAGGGTGTTGGCATATAGATATTTAATTGATTATTTTAAATTTATAAACAATCAGATTCATGCATGCTTTCTTTTTTATAGTAGTTTACTGAGTTATAATTTGCATGCCATATAATTCAGAATTTTGAACTGGAAAATTAAGAGGTTTTTATTACAGTTACAAAGTTGTGCAACCATCACCATTGTCTAATTTTATAACATTTATATTACCACCTCAAGAAGAAACTCTGTACCTGTTAGCAGTCACTCTCCATACTCCTGTCACTCCAGTCCTTGGCAACCATTATTCTACTTTCTGTCTCTGTGGATTTGCCTATTCCAGACATTTCATATAAATGAAATCATACAATATGCGACCTTTGTGTCTGGCTTCTTTCACTTAATGTAATATTATACTTCCAGTGTCTATCAATATTATATTATATACCAGTCCTGCATTCCTGCTTACAACTGAATGATATTCAGTTGTTTGGATATGCCACATTTTGTTTACCCATTAATTTATTGATGGACATTGGTATTTTTCCCACCTTTTGGTTGCTGTGAGTAATGCTGCTATGAACACGTGTGTACAAGTTCTTTTGTGGTCCTATGTTTTCAATTCTCTAGGGTATATACCTTAGAGTAGAATTGCTGGATCATATGGTAGTTTCTTGTTCAACATTTCTCTGAAATCCATCTTAGGACTCTTAGAACACAGAGTTTTTTAAGTCACTATTTTCTATACTTCTACTTCCTGTTTTAATATCATTTTTCCAGAAATGTTGAAATGGTTATTTTGATCAGTTTCAACTTGAATGTTTGGTCTCTGTTCCCCAACCATTTTCTTTGACCTATTTTTAAAAGACAGTGTGCTATATCACGAAAATTTTTCATATTTGTGGTATCAGTCAATAAATTTTGGAAGACAGTAAAATTGTTCAGGTGAGGTTTTTGTTTTTCTTCAATTAGTTGTGCTTTTTGAGGCTACAGTTTAATTTGTAGAAATAGTACAGTGTTCTAACAAAATAATGCCTCATTGCCAGTCAGTCATTTATTCAGTATAAATGCAGTGCTTCTCAGTCCTAGCTATCTGTTCAAGTCCCATTGCATTAAAAAATAATAATAAAAAGACATGACACTTAATCTCCAAAAGTGAGTCTTACGAATGTTTTGGAAAAGCTTCACAATTAACTTAATGGATAGTTACAGTGTACCCAACTCTGGAAATAAAGACATGCTAGCTTAAGGAGCTTACAAGTCCAGTGGGCTAGGGTAAAAACTGACAGGCAAACTCCCTATTATGTTATGAAATGATGTAAAGGTGTATATTAGGTACAATGGAAACATAAAAAAGAAGAACCTCTAATCCAGACTGCTTGGAGATAATAAAATTTTACCTGTGTCTTAAAGGACAAATAGGGATAAACCCAGAAGGATAAGACTTAGATGCGGGTCATTTTGGGTAGAAGAAAGTGTATATATTCAATGACTTCTGGTCAAGATGGTGGCATAGGCAGACATGGATCACCTCTTTGCCCAACCACATCAAAATTACAACTATAGAACCGCCATTACTCAGAACTGTCAGAAATCAAGGGGAAATGGAAGTCTGACAACTATGGAATTAAAGAAACCACATCCCTCCAAACTGGTAGGAGGGGCTTGGAGGTGGAGCAGGCTTGTCCAACACCCACATGTGGTGGATAAAAATTCAGGAGGAATATCTCGGGAGCAAGGAGTCCTAGTTCTACACCAGGCCCCCCAGCCTAGGGTTTCAGTGCCAGAAGATAAGTTCCCACAACTTCTGGCTGCAAAAACCAGCAGGGACTGAGTCACTGGAAGAAACTGCTAGATCCCCAAGCAGTTCTTCTTAAAAAACCCACACACAGATTCACTTACTCAGGTTCACTCCCTCTGAGCTCCAGCACCAGGGTAGCAGCTTGAAGGCACCAGTGGTGTACAGGGAGAAACTGAAGTGTCTGGCATCAAGGCAAGCAGAGACCATTAGCCCTTTTCCAAACCCTCCCCGACAGAGTTGGCAGACTATTGCCATACCTGAGACTCCATCAACCTGGCTAACACTGTTTGACCTGCCTTGGGGATCCCCAGAGACTCCACCCACCCAACTACAGGCCCACCCAAGCTGCTTTTCCATATAAATGGCTGGTCTTAGTTTATGCTTTACAACTTCCTAAATCATCTCAAGCAACAGCTGGCCTCAATGAGCTAAGGCCCAGCACTAGCAGCAGCCAGCCTAGATTCACAGCTTGGCTTCACCTGGGAATCTTCAAGCCCAGCACAAGTAGCAGCCATCTTAGATTGCTTTGTAGCTCAGGCAGGGTGGCCCCAAGCAAAATGCAGATGGGTACTGACATTGGTCTGCACCACCCAGGAAGCCCCAGGGTCAGTGCACCCAGTGGACAGCTACAGACGCCATGGAGCAACACTACACTGCCTCTGCGCAGCTGATCTTCCACAGAGGGCAGAGGTTGGTGTTAAGTGGTCACAGCCAATCCTTGTAGCTGACTGGCCTGGGTGAATCTCTCCCATTGATCTGCCAACAGCAACCAAGGCTCAACTATAAGAGAACGGTGTACTCAGCCCACACAAATGGCATACCTCAAGTACCCAGCATGGGTGATAGGGGAGGCTGTGCCACTGAACCCTACTGGGAAACCTGCTACATTAGGCCACATTACCAAGGCACAGAGTCAAAGCAGCTCTACCTAACACGTAGAAACAAACACAGGGAGGCTGCAAAAATGAAGAGAAAAAGAAACATGGCCCACATGAAAGAACAGATCAAAATTCCAGAAAAAGAACTAAATGAAATGGAAATGAGCAAGCTATCAGATGCAGAGTTCAAAACACTGGTTATAAGGATGCTCAAGGAACTTAGTGAGGACCTGAACAGCATTAAAAAAGGTCCATTCAGAAACGAAGGGTATACTAATTAAAATAGAGAACAATTTACAAGGCAATGACAGTAGAGTGGATGAAGCCAAGAATCAAATCAATGATATGGAACATGAGGAAGCAAAAAACAACCAATTAGAGCAACAAGAAGAAAAAATTTTAAAAATGAGGATAGTATAAGCAGCCTCTGGGACAACTTCAGGAGGCCCAATGTTTGCATGATAGGGGTGCCAGAGAAGAAGAGAAAGAACAAGAAATTGGAAATCTATTTGAAAAAATAATGAAAGAAAATTTTCCTAATTGCGAAGGTAATAGACATGCAAGTCCAGGAAGCACAGAGTCACCAACCAAGATGGATGCACAGAGGCCCACTCCAAGACACATCATAATTAAAACACCAAAGGTTAAAGATAAAGAGAGAATCTTAAAAGCAGCAAGAGAAAAGCAGTTAGTTACCTATAGGGGAGTTCCCATAAGACAGTCAACTGATTTCTCAAAAGAAACTTTGCAGGCTAGAATGGATTGGCAGGAAATATTCAAAATCATGAAAAGCAGAGGCTTACAGCCAAGATTGCTGTACCCATCAAAACTATCATTTAGAATCAAAGAGCAGATAAAGAACTTCCCAGACAAGAAAAAGCTAAAGGAGTACATCATCACCAAACCATTATTATATGAAATGCTAAAGGAACTTTTTTAAGAAAAAGAAGATCAAAACTATGAATAATAAAATGACAACCCCACCCCCACAAATCTGTCAACAATTGAATCTAAAAAACAAACCAAGCAATCAAGAACAGAGACAGAATTATGGATGCAGAGAGCATTTTGATGGTTGCCAGATGGGAGGGGGTATAGGGAAATGACTGCAGAGGTAAGGGGATTAAGAAGAATAATTATTTACAGAATAGCCATGGGAATGTAAAGTACAGAGTAGGAAATGGAGTAGCCAAAGAATTTATATGCATGACCAATGGACATGAACAATGGGGAGTGCTCGGTGGAAGGGACCAGAGGGGGAAAATCAGGACAACTGTAATAGCATAATCAATAAAATTTTAAAAAATTAAATAGAAAATTTTAAAAAAGATATACTCTTTGAAAGAGTTTGCTTCTTTTAAGGGAACTAAAAACAGTTTGATATGATTGGAACAAAAAGCTATCTATGAGGAAGTGGTTAAGATTTGAGACTAATAGAGCTAGGCAGGATCTCCTTCATAAAAAGACTTGTGTTGAGCTAAAGAATTTGAATTTTATCCTGACTATTTTAAGGAGCCGGAGGTTTGAACTTAGTAAGCTTTGGAGTGGAGTGTATGAGGCAAGAGGAAAAGTAAACATACAAATAATACATAGTGAGACAAAAGATCCCCAAAAATCTTTATTTAAAAAAGTAAAAATAAGAATGTCTGTTCCATTACAAGTTTCTTATTTGTGTTTATTTCCATAAATAAAACCTTTTTGGCTGGTTTGAGAAGTTGGAGTAGAATGAGAGGTGAAAAGGAAATAGGTTAATAAGAAGGGTTAGAATTGGAATGGGAGGTAGAGGGAAACAGGAAGATGAGAGTGAGGTAGTAAATGAAGAGGGGCCAAAAGGTGACAGAGGTGGAAGGGAGGAGAGGAAACAGATATTTGATATTCTGTCTAGAGACACTCAATGGAAAAAGGCTTAATGCCAGAATTCATGTTGTGCCTTGTGACCTGCTTCTGCTTGTTGGTATAACAGTGGCCATTGAATACATTGCTTGTCTTTTTGTTTGTTTGTTTTTAAGACGATGGGAAAATCATCCCATTTTACATTCTTTTTTAAAAAATTGTTTTTTAATTTATTGATTTTTGAAGAGAGAGAGGGAGAGAATCAGCAATTTGTTGTTCCACTTATTTATGCATTCATTGGTTGATTCTTGTATGTGCTCTGACCCCAGGGATCAAACCCACAACCCTGACAAATGGGGTTGATGCTCTAACCAACTGAGCTCTGCTTATTGGTTAATAACCAACAAGAGGCCTGCTGGGGCCTCTTTTACGTTCTTGACATCTTTAGATTTCTCCAGACAATAAAGGTATATATGTTTTCTGTTTCGATATGGTGTTTATATTATTTAGCTATACTATATCAAATTAGAAATATGAATTTAGGGATATATTTTTGCTGTTTACCCTCTTGGAATACTTTTTATTATAGTTGACATTCAGTATTATTTTGTATTAGGTATACAGCACAGTGGTCAATCATAGACTTCACAAATTACTCCGCCCAGTATTTTCAATACTCACCTGGCACCATACATAGTTATTATAATATTATTGACTATATTCCCTGTGTTGTACTTTACATCCCCATGACTGTTTTATAACTACCAATTCGTTCTTCTTAATCCCTTTACCTTTTTCGTCTAGTCCCCTAACACCCTTCCCTTTTGGCAATCATCAGTCTCTTCTCTGTATCTATCAGTCTGTTTCAATTTTGTTGGTTCATTTATTTTGTTCTTTAGATTTCACATGTAAGTGAAACCATCTGGTATTTGTCTTTAACTGGTTTATTTTACTTAGCCTAGGTCCTCTGCACACTTTTTAATTTGATTGTTTGTTTTTTAGATGTTGAGTTGTATATATTCTTCATAAATTTTGCATATTAACCCTTTATCAAACATATCATTGACCAATTTCTTCCATTCAGTAGGTTGTCTTTTTGTTGTATTGATGATTTTCTTTACCCTTCAAAAACTTTTTAGTTTGATATAGTCCCATTTGTTTGTTTCTTTTGTCTCCCTTGTCCAAAGACTGTGTTAATTTTTTAATACAGCAAAATTAATTATAGCTTTCTTTGATAAAGTTTATTAGATTTTATCTTATGATGCTTATTGTATTAAATATGACTGAATTTAATAAGTTTCTACTTCCCTTATGTCTGTATCACAACTTTAAGGAAAAAAAACATTGAGTACACTTTTTTCTCTTCACAGACATTATTAAAAAGCTTTACTAATTCTTTTGACAGGTTGAAATATTTGTTTTGCTGGTTTTTGGTATTCATATACTCTTTTTTTTTTTTCAGCTTTGCCTTTTTTTTTTAATCCTTACCCAAGGCCATGCTTATTGATTTTAGAGAGAGGGGAAAGGACAGGGGAGAGAGAGGGAGTGAAACATCGATGAAAGAGGGAAACATCAGTTGGTTGCCTCTGGTACATGCCCTGACTGGGTACTGAGCCCACAACCTAGGCATGTGCTCTGAATAGGTTTCAGACCTGCAACTTTTCAGTTTATGGTTTACAGGACAGTGCTCCAACCAACTATGCCATACCAGCCATGGCTCAGCTTTGTTTCTGAGACCAGAATTTGAAAGCATTTAAAAACACACTGTTTTTATAGTACCAGAAAGGTGACTAGTTTTTTTGTTGTTGTTGTTAAAATTTTTTAAGTAGTGTGATCACGTTCAAGAGTCACCTTACTGATTACTTAAAGATAAAACTAAAACAGTGAATGCTTAAATAATCCTGACTTTAGTTCTGTTTAGTGTGAAGTCTGTCCTGTTAGGTAAGCATTAAACTTTTTTAATAAAAACAACCAATTAAGGTCAAAAGTTTAAAGTTAAATTATCTTAAACAGTAACAGACTAGTTCTTTGTGTAATGTAAATATAAATATATGGGAGGTAAATATACATTAAACCTTCAGAGGGGTCTTATTTTGCCATCTCAGGCCTTTAATACATAAGAGGAAAAAATGAGCTAGGAAAAAAATTTCTGATAATAATCAGTGAAATGGAATTTCCATATACTATTTGAAAATGGAAAGGTTATAGACTCTCCACTCATTTTATTAATACAATATAGTCATATAATTTTGTATCTCTTATTGTTTGCTAATAATATTTACCATATTTTGAATGTCCCTTAAAAACAAATATGTAGTTCCATTATTACTCCAAAAAGCTATAAATTAGTTCAATGAATTAATTATTTAGAAAGGATATGTAGTTGCCAGTGTCTGACCAATAACTGTTTCTGTTGTGTTCATACATTAACCCTGCGGGTTCTAGACAGTGTATATATACACATAGTCACAATTTCTTTAAACACTCAGGCATTGCCAAAAATGTCATTTGCCATTTAAATATTTAATAAGGGTAGAATACTTGTTTGTATCAGTAAGTGAAGCTAAATGATGCTGCAGTAACAAGCAATCAAAAAAATTTCAGTGGCTTAAAACAGTTTTTACTTCTCTCTGACTTTATGATGATATTAGCTGTGTTCTGGAAGTGGGTCCATTCTCCTCACTCTGGGATCCAGGCTGAAGAAGCTGCTAGTATCTAGGATGTTGCCATTTTTGTAGTGGAGGAAAAAAGGAGATGATTGAACCATGTGAGGCTCTTAAAACTTTTCGTTTGGAACTAGCACATTACTTCAGTTCATATTTCATTATTCAAACAAGTCATGTGGCTAATCCCCATGTGAGCAGAGCAAGAATTATGACCTTTCCACTAGGGAAAGAGGGGCAGTGAATATTATTACAATAACAGTTTCCCATATTACTTGTAAAGATAAATTAACTACTACATATGCAAGTATCTAAGGATTAAAAACTTAGAATATCTCATTAATTTAGATGTTGATACAAGTGATATATGTTTACCTTTGTAGTGTATATGTCATAAGGGTTTACTAAAACAAAAAATAGTGTAATTTCATTAACCAGTGTTACCCCAATAAATTTAATTAAAAAAAAAAAAAAAAAAAAAA
>PVKU01011515.1:0-42706 GCA_004027475.1 Anoura caudifer | reverse complement strand
CCCGGGGGGGGGGGGGGGGGAGAGCGAGCACTCCTCAACTGCTCCACCTGGGATGCCCTGGCCAGTGCTTAGCACGCTCTCCTGGGAGTACACAACCTCGCAGCCCAAGCGGCCACACTGTCCAAGGCCCACCAGCTCCACACGCAGGCTCCGGGACGGAGCCTGACATGAACGGCAGCCAGGGGCAGGCTAAGCTGCCCAGATGGGGGTGACTGTGACTGCTTACCAGCCACCAACATGCTCCTAAGGACTATGCTTTGAAGCGGAGCAGAAACTCGGGACGCCGGCATTTGTCTTGGTCTTGCTGAGGATGGCTGGACTTTTTCCACGGCAGAAAGAGGCTCTGATGGGAACTGCCATGCTCCCAGGTCACGCAGCACCCGAATAAAACCTCCTTCCCTTTGCACCACCATCTGCCTCGGGAGTTTGGCTTCTGTGGTGACAGGCAGCTGAAACTCCGTCTTCGTTTGGTTACAATATTGTACCTTGAATTTGTCAGATCAACCATGATTTAAAACATTTCTTGAACGTAGAAGGAAAAAGACCCAATCTTCCTAAAAAATCTCTTAGCTTCTCAATTTTAAGAAAGTTCAATCTGAAATCATAATAAGTTTTAGGAACAACTTACTATGCCCTTCAACACAGTCTAATAAAATCCAAACACATTTACATCATGCCTGCTCTGGGCTAAGCACATTACCTACTTGGCATTTCTGCATTTATCATCCCTCGTAATCATAACGACAGCCCCGTGACGTATAACAGTCCTTAGCTTACAAGGGAGGGAGCTGAAGCTCAAAGCGGTTAACTGACTTGCCCAAGCATCTGTAGCTCCAAGTGGCTTAGCCAGCATCCAGATACAGCCCTTCAAACTCCAAGCCAGGTGTTCTTTTTCGCTGCATCTCAGGTGTTCCAAGAACACCACGAATACCACAAGTCAGAGATATTTAATCTAACCTTAAATTGGAGGCAAGGCTGTCATAAACCCAGGAAAAATCCTTTATATCAAATGCAGAGATTTTCTAATTCATCCCTGTGCCAGCAGACCATGACAAGTGAGCGCTTCCTCTTCTTTACGTTATTGGATGCTATGAAACGGCACCCTAATAAGTGAATGGGAACAATTAACGTGCATACAAAGTCAATGTCAGAAACATATACTGATATTCACTTCAGGAATCTACATTCATTTTAAGAATGCATGACGTGCTCAACGGTGTGTCTTGTCCTTTCCATGTGAAGACACTGTCCCCACGCTCCCGTCCCCACGACGCCAAGGCATGCACGCCATACTCGCTTACCTGGTCTCTGTGTGACCTAAAATGTTTATCAGTGAGAGGGTTTGGGGTAGAGTATTCAGCCACAAAAAAGGTGAATACTGTTGACTGATTCTCGTGGAAACCAACTTGGCCTCAGAAGATGAACCCTCTTGTTACCTCTTTTATCTAAGCAGTAACAGACCATGGGCATATCTGAAAACAGAACTAGAACTGCTGTTATTGTTTTGTTTTGTATTGTGAAAGTGACAGGCTAACCTGTATCTTCCCAATAACAAAAACCAATTATTATTAGTGTCACCATTAAAAGACAAATTATCAGTGCTCAAACATTGTTAGCAAAGGGCCGATGTGTTTTTTTTTTTTTTAATTTAATTTAATTTTATTTTATTTTAATTGTTGTTCTAGGGCCAATGTTTTAGGAACCACAGGGCCTTGTGCAGCGTGAATAAGCTGCTCGCAATGCTCACTATCTGATGGGAATCAGGCATATTCAAGAATTCTGTGGTGTGTGTTGGACTTAAGTAGATCAAACATTACCACACATACAAACCATCTGGGGAACCTGCTAAAATGCAGGTTCTGATACAGGAGGTCTAGAATTCAGCTTGAGATTCTGCACTTCTTTCTCTCTTTTTTTTAGACTGTTATAATTTACTTGTAGAGAGAGGGGAAGGGAGGGAGAAAGAGAGGGACAGAAACATCGATGTGAGAGAGAAGAGTTGCCTCTTGCACATGTCCCGACTGGGGACCGAACCTTCAACGCAGGTATGAGCCTTCACTGGAAATTGAACTGGTGACCTTTTGCTTTGTGGGTGGACGCTCCAGCCAACTGAGTCACACCAGTCAGGGAGAGATTCTGCATTCCCACCAAGCTCCAAAGGGATGGTCATGCTGCTGGTCCCCAAAACACAGTTTGCTTAATCAGGAAATACAGAATAAAACAGAGGTTTTGAGGACTTCCGGCCAAGATGGAGGTGTAGGTAGACACACTGTGCCTCCTCGCACAACCAAAAGAAGGACAACAATAATTTAAAAACAACCAAAACTGACAGAAAAATCGAACTGTATGGAAGTTGGAAAACCAAGGAGTTAAAGAACACATTCATCCAGACTGTAGGGGGAGTGAGCTGGGTGGCTGGGGCAGAGAGGACTCGTGGCAAGGAGGCGGCTAGCAGACAGGGGCACACAAGGCTGCAGCTGGCGGACTGGGCGGTCCCACATTCACAGGCAGATAAACCAGGTGAAACAAAGGGGGAGTGGGAACTCCCAGCCTCACAGGAAAGTTCGTTGGAGAAACCCACAGGGTCCTAGACCCACCCACATGGGAACCAGCACCAGAAGGGCCCAATTTACTTGTGGGGAAGTGGGGGAAGTGACTGAAATCCGGCAGAGAGAGGAGCAAACTCCACTGTTCCCTCTTGGACCCCTCCCCCACATACAGCGTCATAGCCCAGCTATGTGGGTTACCCCGCCTGAAGGAACACCTAAGGCTCCACCCCTCACTACATAACAGGTGTTATCAAGACCAAAAAACAAACAAACAAACAAAAAAACCCCAAACAAAACAACATATCAAAGCTCCAGAAAAAATACAACCAAGCAATGAAGAGATAGCCAATCTATCAGATGCACAGTTCAAAACACTGGTAATCACGATGCTCACAGAATTGGTTGAATTTGGTCGCAAATTAGATGAAAAAATGAAGGTTACCCTAAGTGAAATGAAGGAAAATGTACGGGGACCCAATAGTGATGGGAAGGAAACTGGGACTCAAATCAATGGAGTGGACCAGAAGGAAGAAACAAACAATCAAACAGAAAAGAATGAAGAAATAAGGATTCAAAAAAATGAGGAGAGGCTTAGGAACCTCCAGGATATCTTTAAACGTCCCAACATCCGAATTATAGTGGTACCAGAAGGGGAAGAGGAAGAGCAACAAGTGGAAAACTTGTCTGAACAAATAATAAAGGAGAACTTCCCCAATCTGGCAAAGGAAATGGACTTCCAGGAAGTCCCGGAAGCTCAGAGAGTCCCAAACAAGTTGGACCCAAGGAGGAACACACCAAGGCACATCATAATTACATTACCCAAGATTAAAGATAAGGAAAGAATCTTAAAAGCAGCAAGAGAAAAGGAGACAGTTACCTACAAAGGAGTTCCCATCAGACTGTCAGCTGATTTCTCAAAAGAAACCTTGCAGGCAAGAAGAGGCTGGAAAGAAGTATTCAAAGGCATGAAAGGCAAGGACCTACATCCAAGATTGCTCTATCCAGCAAAGCTGTCATTTAGAATGGAAGGGCAGATGAAGTGCTTCCCAGATAAAGTCAAGTTCAAGGAGTTCATCATCACCAAGCCATTAGTATATGAAATGTTAAAGGGACTTGTCTAAGAAAAAGATGATCAGAGCTATGAACAGTAAAATGACAACAGAGTTACAACTATCAACAACAGAACCTAGAAAAACAAAAACAAAAATGAACTAAGCAAACGAGAACAGGAACAGATGCACAGAAATGGAGATCACATGGAAGGTTATCAGCAGGGAGGGGAGGAGGGAGAATGGGGGAAAAGGTACAGGGAATAAGAAGCATAAATCATAAATATAAGATAGACAGGAGGTTAAGAATAGTGTGGGAAATGGGGAAGCCAAAGAACTTTTATGTACGACCCATGGACATGAACTAAGGTGCGGGAATGGTGGTGGGAAGGGGTGTGCAGGGTGGAGGGGAGAAAAAAATGGGCCAATTGTAATAGCGCAATCAATAAAATACACTTAAAAAAGGAAAAAAAGCAAACAAAACGTTGAAAAATAGTCTTTCAAGCTACAAACAGGTAAAGAATGTCTCTAGGAATGAATACAACTAAGGCGAGTTTTGAACTCCAGCAGTGTGTTATACTATTTAATTTATAATTTAAAAAATCTTCCTATGGAGCGGCAGATGGCTTTAGGGTTAAATATATCTTTGTTTCCAGAATTACCAGTAGAATTCAGATATGCAGTCTCACTGACGATTTACATCCTTTGTAATTATTGCAATAGGAGTGAAGAAGACAATTAAGAGGAAATGAAAGACAGGCAAGTGGTAAGAGTCGAAGCTGACCCACCGCACGAACTGAGCAGCCATCGGCCAACACTGACATCAATGCACACTTTGTTGCCAACCAGCAAGAAAAGGCCAGCTTCACCGCTGACTTCCAAACATCAGTCACTCCCTCACTACCTGACGGAGGGCGCAGGACAGCACAGCTGAGATAAAGTGTGATCTTGCTGACTGGTATGAGACATCTCTTTGTCCAGTGAGAGAGTTCAGTGAGCTAAGAAGCAAATAAATCACCTTACTTAGCCCAAAATGAAGTTAGGAAGCAGAGACGGGGTGGGGGTGGGGCGGGCGGGAGGGAACAAAAGAACATGAAACAAAACCCTAGGAGCTCTCTCCCTATTCCAGGCTCACGTGCAGCTACTGCGGCTGGGGGGCTGCGTAGGCTTGAAGGGTGAAGGGTAAAGGCCAGGTCGCACCGCGCCTGCTCCAATACTAGCGGCAAGAGGGGCAAGAGGGTAAGTGAACGGAAGACTGCTAATAAATACTTCACCAGTGAGATCTGCCTTTTTTGGTTCCAGGGCACGAAACCGGAGTTTCACAGACAGAAACCCTGTCTGTCTCCAGCTACCCCGGTGAGCAGGAGGCGGTTAGAAGCAATGTGGGGGTGTCGGGCCACTCAGCGATCACGGGTCAACTCAGAGAGGAAGCACTGGTCTTCGGCTAAGGACAAGGGACTTTCGACGCACAGGTCAGACTAATGAGACTCATTACACATTACTAATTAAGCTGAAGGTCCCTCAGGAAAAAAATTAATTTGCATCAAGCAGAGATAATTTAGAATATAAACAGTAAACTTCCCTTGTTCCTCTGGGATTTGTATTAACAAGACTTTAAGGACTTGATAATTAAAAAAAAAAAAAATACACGGTGGGGGGGGCTATCAAAAATTTCAGGATTTGTTTCACATGGAATCAACTATACATTGAATATAAATAACAGGTATTTTAATTGAGTGCTACATGGTTCCAGTAAGAATTTATTTAACACTTAAATAACACTAGGTACCAGGGGCTGTTCCAAGTATTTTACAAATATTAATCAGTAACCACTGTGAGATATGAACTTCCATCATCCCCTCCTTACAAATAAGGAGGATGAGGACGGAGAGGTCAGACGATATGTTCGAGGTCAGGCAGCTAGTTAAGGGCCAGAGCCAGGATGCAAACCCACGCGGCCTAGCTCCAGAGCCCCACACTTCCCTGCTACCCTCACCGTCTGTAACACTATCGCCAGTCCCTGCGGTGCTCCACGGAAACCTAGCTCAGCGGGGTTGCGCAATCGGCCCAGGGCCACACGGCCAGAGTTTGCACCTGAACTGTCTGACATCAAACTCCACATTCTTTTTGTGAAGCCTTGTTTGAACTGTGATGTTTGTGCCAACTTCCTCTAAATAATTCATATATTTTTATCCTTATCTATGTATTTATTGTAAACACCTCAGGTTAGGAAAGCTAAAGAATAAAACTAAATGTCCTTCATCTGTTTATTCTGAGCTTTATGCCTAAATAATCATGTCAAAACAGCGAGAAGGAAACCGTACTTCAATTACCAACACTAACGAAAGCCAGTATTTCTTTGCATTCTGCGCCTCACTTGGACGCCCTCTCGTATTTCGCAGAGGCAACGGTCACGCACGGGTGTGGATGAGCGCGTGGCTCAGCAGCGTCTGATGTCTTCACCCACCGGGGGAGCACAAATTAGATGCTGGTTTCAGAGCCCGGTTTCTGTATTTATTAAAATGAACTGTCATTTTCTGTTTTCTCCATAGAGACATTTTAATTTAAACTGAGTTTTGGTTTGCAGTCTCTTCAATTTCAATATATAAGATGGCTAAAACAGTTCATTTATCCAGCTCATTTAGGAATTAAAAAAATCTTCATAAGTAGAATAAAGAAAGTGTAATTTAAGGGAATAATTTTATGTTTTATTCCGGTTCTTGCAATTTTTCCATGTAGCCCCATCTTTCCTAGTTGTGTTCAGATTTCTTAAAATTCAAGAAGAATCCTCTGAAATCAGAAGACGATGTTTTTAAAGGGAAGCAGGGCATAAAAAAATTATAAAATCCACACATAAAAATAAATATCCCGGAGAAATGCTTCAACAGCTGAAGAACTCAAACCCACCTAAGCCGTTTATGGCACACGGAACCCTCTCTGATCCGGCCCTGCCTGCCCGCGCAGGCTCTCTTGCTCGCACCCGGCACCGGCCCCGGCCCCTGCGCCTACGCCACACCCCGGCTCTGCGCTGGCGCGTCCCTGCACACCGAGCGTCCTGGCCCGCCTGCCTCCGCGCATCTGCTTGGAGCTGCCCGCTGCACTTCACCCCTCCTCCCCTCCTCACCCGACTGCACCGACGTCTTCTTCTCAAGCCAGTCTTGGCTAATACTTTCTTCCAGGCACAGTCAGTCTTTCTCCTGCCTTCACAACAATGACCTTTTTGTGTTTTATTTATTTGAAGGCCTGGTTCTGGATTAACTCCTTGAGGTAAGAACAGAGTTGAGCTTTTTTTGCATTGTTGTTGTTTTGCCTTGAAATGTTACCATTTCCAGGACTTAGCTTAGGAGCACAGTAAATGTTTAATAAAACATTGAATGAAATTTGGGTAAATGGTGGTGAGGATGACAGAAAAAAATGTGGGCAAGAAGGTATTTAAGTGCTTAGATGCACTGTGTATGTGTCTGTACTTGGGAGGTGCACAATCAAGGACACTAAATGTACCCACTGCATTACAGTACCCAGTGCAGCGCAGAAGGATGGAGCCCCGAATTCGGTGAGCGAAGAAGCCCTGAGGGGTAACTGGCAGCAAAGCTTGGACGCGGCAGCACGGTGTAGAGGCAGAAACACAGACGCCAGTCAGAGACGCACCGGTTGGCGTTCAGGGTCGGCTTCCTATTATCTGAGCTGCCTTGGCAAGTCATGTAATCTTTTTGCATTTCAGCTTTCTCACCTAAAAACTGGCAAGAGCGATGCAGTTCCTAGGGTTGCTGGGAAGACTGAATGGTACAAGTACCCGGCAGGGCATCTGAAAACGCTGAAGGCCCAATAAATGTTCATGGTTATACAAGCCTAACCAGAGAGAGCAACTTTAGGTCTCGGGCATTTTACCTGTCTTCTAGATAAAGTTTAGATACTGAAAAACAAAAATAAAAACAGCAAAAGCGCACAAAAAACTAGCCATCTCATAACAACCCTGAAAATACTGGGTTCACCTACCCATATTAAAGTAGACATACAGCCAGGCAAAAATGAGCATCTTCTGTCTCCAAGGTTCCTTGGTTCTATTGGACATTTTCTTTTGAGAAGTTAGTGACAGAGCACTTTGGAATTCTGAAAGCATATGACTCATACCTCTAACCTTTCTCTGCCTGAAAATACTCCCAAAACTCCCCTGAGGCATTGTTTCGTGAATTTTTTGTTTTGGTGATAAATGGATGTAAAAGTGAGGGAGGGGCTCCCCTTCTTTCTACAGAGTGAAGGACTTCAAAAACAAGTGTTCTCTGAAGAGGGCGATTTCAGGACAGCAGATGTTTTTTAAAGAGAAGTAAACAAAAATTCCAGTGACCTTCACGCATTACAGAAGGTTGGCAAAAGGGAGTGAAATGAATGAAACCAAATGGAAAGGCCAAAAGAAGAAGGAAGGAAAAACCCACCACAAGTGAGAGAAGTGAACACACAAACTATGGAAGTACTAATACAGTGGATTGAATTTTCAAAACAAAAATGACAGGTCAATATAAATCTTTATATATATAATGGGAATATAACAAATTAACTGTCTTATTCAAGTAATCCCATTATTAAAAAAAAATCAGAGACTACAGAATAGAAAATCCATTACCTCCCTGTAACGCTGGCATTTAAAATGAATTATTAAACTCAAAGTAAATGAAAGTTAAAGCAGAGTAAGTGAAAATTAATTATTTACTTTCCTCAAAATGCTCGGAATAGAAACTAATGGGAAGTGGCGCAGAAATTAACCTATTAAATGAACAAATCAGAGGCTTTCCTTTTTCCCCAGAGGCTTTCAACTTACATCTTATACTCCAAGGAATTGTTTCCTCTCTAAACTTTCTCCAGCCAACATCTAACCTAACTAGTCAAGCAATAATTTCTTGGTCAGCTCCTCTCATCCGGATGTCTCTCTGTTCCTCTTTCATAAGCCAAGAACAAAACAGCAGCACCTGCAATTCTGCTAAACTTGTTTCATTCCCCTCACCTTCAAAACCCTACCCAAAATCAACCCCTCTCCATCCAGCCCCTGGAACCTCGACTGCCGCTGCCCTAGTTCAGACGCACATTTTCTTCATCGAACTACTGCACTAGATTCCTTACTAAGCTTCCTGTCGTCAGTCTTATCCACGTCTCCCACCTGACTCTGCTGTCAGAGAGAGATCTTTCTAATACGCAAACAAATCTCATTGTCATCCCAATCCCACCCCTGTCCCTACCCTAAAATTTTCAATGGGTCAGACTCCCTGTGACCTACAGAGTAAACTTTAAAGTCTTTCTCACGGCACTCAAGACCCTTCAGACTCCGATCTTCGCCTACCTGCTCTCCCTGTATCAGTCTACCTGTCTCCTCCTGTCGGTCCCTGTCTGCAACCTCAGCGCAGCCACCGCCGCCCTTAGGAGCAGGGTGCAGCGCCAGCACCCGGCGCCGCCGCCCCGGACCTACCAGTCCCGCTCCGACAGCACAGCCCCGGGACAGACGAGGGCACAAATCAGACTGAAGACGCGGAAGACACACCCGCTGCAGCTCTGCCACTTTGCACGTTCGCAGCAAACCCATTTCCCTCACGCGGCGCCTGGATCTAAGGAAGTGAACACGTGCACTTGCCTTTTGGAGAAAGCTCGATGTCGTGGGTAGACATGCTCCCAGATCTCAGCCCGCAGCTCTGCGTCCGCAAAACCCAGCACAGTGGCCCACAACCGATCCCGTGCCCCAGTTACCTGCTATTTTGATATTCATGTTGTTATCCAGCAGGAGGTTTTCGGCTTTGAGGTCCCGGTGCACAATCTTCCGACCGTGGCAATAATCAACGGCGGACAGGATTTGCCAGAATTTACGTCTGGCCTCAGACTCGGTTAGCCGGCCATGGCTAGCAAGGTAATCTGTAAAAGAAAAGAGAATGCGGAATATTTACCAAAATAAAGCGACCCCACTATTAGGATTCAGATTTTTTTTTTCTCAGAAAGCTTTTATAATGACTAAAGATTGCACAAATAACATGCTGCTTTCCAAGTACCTTGCCTTAAGAAAAGTAATTCCAGCCGCATTTCTCTAGAGTCCAGAAAAGCAGAGAGAGTCCAAGACCAGACAAAAGCAAGGGCATAATATTCACCGTACAGCTCAAAGTGTCTTTGGTGCCCAAGAACTCCCCCTGTTCTTTCCTGAAAAATGTACTGAATATTGAATATTCCTAACCAGGTTTAAAAATTAAAGTTTATGTAAAATAAAGAACATGAATCAAATCTCTCATACGCCATCACACAAGAGTTATCTTTCTTTTAAAAAATTACTTTTATGTAGTTATTATACAAACCACCTGTAACATGGGATACGATGGTTCCTGGAAGTAGCTTAAATAATTCACACTTTGTTCTTTTTTTGTTGATTTTAATTCATTTTATTTATTATGCTATTACAGTTGTCCCATTTTTTTTCTCCCCTTTATTCCCTTCCACCCTGTACTCCCCGTCCCACCTTCATTCCCCCACCTTAGTTCATGTCCATGGGTCATATATACAAGTTCTTTGGCTTGTACATTTCCCACACTATATTCTTAACCTCCCCCTGTCTATTTTGTACCTACCAATTAGGCTTCTCATTCCCTGTACCTTCCCCCTGCCCCTCCCCACTGATAACCCTCCATGTGATCTCTACTTCTGTGAATCTGTTCCTGTTCTCCTTGTTTGCTTAGTTCATTTTTATTTTTGTTTTTTTTACATTCTGTTGTTGATAGTTGTGATTCTGTTATTTTACTGTTCATTTTTGATCATTTTTTTCCCTAGGTAAGTCCTTTTAACATTTCATATAATAAGGGCTTAGTGATGATGAACTCCTTGAACCTGACCGTATCTGGGAAACACTTTATCTTCCCTTCCATTCTAAATGATAGCTTTGCTGGATAGAGCAATCTTGGATGTAGGTCCTTGACTTCAATGACTTCGAATACTTCTTTCCAGCCCCTTCTTACCTGCAAGGTTTCTTTTGAGAAATCAGCCAATAGTCTTCAGGGGAACTGCTTTGTAGGCAACTGTCTCCTTTTCTCTTGCTGCTTTTAAGATTCTCTCCTTATCTTTAATCTTGGCTAATGTAATTTTGATGTGCCTTAGTGTGTTCTTCCTTGGGTCCAACTTCTTAGGGACTTTCTGAGCTTCCTGGACTTCCTGGAAGTCTATTTCCTTTGCCAGACTAGGGAAGTTCTCCATTATGTTTTGAAATAAGTTTTCAGTTTCTTGCTCTTCCTCTTCTCCTTCTGGAACCCCTATGATTCAGATGTTGGAGCATTTAAAAGTTATCCCAGAGGTTCCTAAGTCTCTCATTTTTTTGCATTTTTGTTTCTTCATTCTGTTCCAGTTGAACGTTTCTTTCTTTCTTCTGGTCCAAATTATTGATTTGTGCCATGGTTTCCTTCCCGTCACTGCTGGTTCCCTGTACATTTCTCTTCATTTCACTTTTCATAGCCTTTACTCCTTTCTCTATCTTGGGACCATATTCAACCATTCTGTGAGCATCCTGATTACCAGCGTTTTGAACTCTGCATCTGATAGGTTGGCTATCTCTTCATCATTTAACTGTATTTTTTCTGGAGTTTTGATCTGTTTTTCATTTGAGCCTTATTTTTTATCTCAGCACACCTGCCATGTAATAAGGGGCAGAGCCTTAGGTATTTGCCAGGGTGGGGCAGCCCAAGTCACTGTCACTGTGTTGTGGTGCTGCTTGTGGAGGAGGGGCCGAGAGGGAACACTGGCGCTTGCTCTGCTCTCAGCTGGCCTTTAGTCACTTCCCCTGCTTCCTACAAGCAAACTGGGCCCTTTTGGTGCAGATACCCAGGTGGGTGGGTTTGTGTACGTTCTAGGACCCTGTGGGTCTCTCCCACAAACTCTCCTGTGAGGTAGGGAGTTTCTTCTGCCACCTCAACCCTCACAGATTTTTTTTCAGTCAGCGGTTTTGAGGCTTTATTTCCCCCACGCTGGAACCCTGAGTTGCACGATCTTTCTCGCTCCTCAGTTGTTCCTTCCAGTCTATTCGCAAGCAAATGTGGGACCACCCACTCCACCAGCTGCTGCCTTGCCACAAGTCCTCTCCACTGTTACTGCCCATCTCTGTCCCTCCTAACGGTCTGGATGAATGTTTCTTCTTTAACTCCTGGTTGTTGGACTTCCATACAGTTCGATTTTCTGGCAGTTCTGGGTATTTTTTGTTTTTAAATTTGTTATTATCCTTCTTTTGGTCGTGTGAGGAGGCAAAGTGTATCTACCTACGCCTTCATCTTGGCTGGAAGTCCACACTCTGTTCTTTTATTCAATGGAGTAATTAAGATCTACCCAAGAATATGGAGACTTGTTATTGAAACTGAGCACCCTTATGATAGATAATGTTCTCAAAACATATATATACTTTGCAAGATACTTTAGTTAGCCTTGTGCAATGTTATAATCGCTATTAAATCAGTTTACCTGAAAATTAATTCTGCATGTTTATGTAAATTTAAGAAAATTAAATATTCAACTCATCCATGTTTCACCTGAAGATCATAAAGGCCTTTGAAATGATCTTTTGAGGTAAAGGGCGAGATAAATGATGACAGGCTCTCTATTTAATTACTTTCCCGAGTAAGGAAGTGTGCGGGTGACTTTATGACCACGGTCACCTTCACGCATTTTCTTCTCTAGGCCACGTGGTTCACTAGTTTTCAAATTCCATGCCTTTGGCTCATGTCATCCTCCAATCTGCTATAAAATTTGCTAAAGTATGTACAGTCCTTCACAGTTTATAAAGCATGTTCACATTATGGTATCTCACTTAATCTTCCTAAAAACTCCTCTATAACTCTTACTCTAGTTCCTATTATTTATTTTTATTATACATGATTTTTAATTTTTTTCTTTATTTATTTCTAGACAAGGGAAGGGAGGAAGGAAGGGAAAGAAACATCAATGTGTGGCTGCCTCTCATGCACCCCCTGACTGGGAATCGAACTGGTGACCCTTTGGTTCAAAGGCCAGCACTCAATCCACTGATGCACACCAGCCAGGGCTATACATTATTATTATTTTTTTAAATAAAGATTTTATTTACTTTATTTTAGACAGAAGGGGAGGGAAGGAGACAGAGAGGGAGAGAAACATCAGTGTGTGGTTGCCTCTCACACGCCCCCTACTGGGGACCTGGCCCGCAGCCCAGGCATGTACCTTACCTGGGAATCGAACTAGCGACCCTTTGGTTCGCAAACTGGTGTTCAATCCAGTGAGCCACACCAGCCAGGGCTGTACATTATTTTTTTATTGTGTTTTTCCACTACTATTATCCCCATATCGTCTTCCGTCCCCACCCACCCTCCTTCCCCCACTGTCATCACAATGCTGTGCCTGTGCACGAGCTCTCTCTCTCTCTCTCTCTCTTTTTCTTTTTTGCTCTATCCCTCCACCCACTTAAAGCTCCCCTGTAATTCCTATTTCACATTTGAGGAAACTGATGATCGGAGGAAGTAAGTAGTCTGGTGGAATTCATTTATTTAGTAAGTGGATGGCTGATGTAGAATCAGAAACTCTGAATTTTGTTTTTAGTACATCAAGCTGCTTCTTTATTAGACTCCTGCTGAAATCCTAGCCACCCTTTCAAAACCCTCGCCAAATGCCACTTTGATCTTAAACAGCCCCTCGTCACTTCCAATAGAAATCGCCTCAAATCTCTTCTCTGAACCCGACACTTGAGAACACACTGCCTCACACTTTATTCGCATCGACATCACAACCATCCCAGCGTGTGCTCATGTTTGGGTGCACACACAGCCTTAATTCCAACACACGATGCTCTGGAAAAGAAAAGATGCCTTCGTTAAATCTTCCTGGGGATAGGGATCGTAGCACTTTCCTCTGAGCTCCCCACAAAGCTTAGCACTACGTACAAAACATCTTAGGTGCAGGATTTAAATCCTCAAGCACTTAAGACTCTATCACAGCTGTCACCGTGAACCTGTCCGTACTACCGGTACAAAACTGCGGAGTAGCAGCGCCACATTCAGCAAGTGACAGCCTTTACATTTAAGTGGTCATTTTGGGTGCGGACATTCTGCGTGTTGTTTCATATCTGCTATAACCACAGAGAGATAATCAATTCATCACATCCTCCCTTTGCCTTCACAGAGGCCACACAGTAATCATTCATATTCTGAAAGGCAAAGAGGATCATTTCAGAACAAATATGCAAACTCTTCAGCGGAAATGTCCAAACCACATTTAAGTAAACGGCAAGTTGACAATGTGCTTCCTATTCATAGGAGTAAACCTGAGCCTCCTTCTCCACTGGGTGAGCTGGGAAATCCATAACGAAGTTTCAGACCCTTGCGTCAAACATAAGTTAACGGGGGGATGCAATGTTTTCAGTGGAGGGATCTCTTTCGGCTATTAAGATTTTTTCCTACAATCTCACACCACATGCTATTTAAATCGTATCACTAAGTGAGGCAGTTATTTCATAGACAAATGGTTTGCTTCCCAGACAGACAAAATTTCTTCCTGTTGAAAATGCTGAGTCAGGATGCGTAAGTGGAAAAGATTTTTAAGACTTTGGCAAAACAGAGAAACCTAACAGATCTGATGTGATCCAATCTGATCATCAGACCAGGTTAATGTAGATGGAAAAAGAACCCAAACTGTCTCCTACAAAATGAGCCCTGGGAAGTACACATGAGTCTACAGCAACTGGTATTTGTTTGAGGCAAACAGTCAAAAATAAGGACCCCCAGAGCCAAGAGGAAAGAAAAGCTTTAAAGCTTCTCTGGCAGGAAGGGCACTGTCTGAAAAACAAAGGCATGGTACATCCCAACCTAAAACTACCACGTAAAGTTACGGTCATCACATGTTACTACATAGACAGCACACGGTGTGAGACAAATGGCAGCATCTGCATTCCAGAGGTCGAGAGACCAACTGTTTAAAGAAGTGGTGTTTTCGCACCTTAAGCAAAAATCTAAGTGAATACTACGGCTTATCTATTATCTTCCCCATTCTTTAGGATTTCTGCAGGGTAGGCACCCTCCGAAACGACATCATCTGCTGAGAATTCAGCAACAGAAGTAACTGAGGCACAATCCTGTCTACAAATAAAATCAGTTTAGGCATATACTTCGTCCTCCGTGAAGGGCACTGTTATCAATCCAGGCGCAAGTTAAACAAGGACCTCAAGTTAAGATGCAAAAAGCACGCTCATGTTTCACTTTAAATTCTTAATTATTATAGCAGAAACTTATGAGTGTCGAAGCCCTTCTCTACACTAATTGCCTATGTGTGCATTTTTGATGAATGAGTATGATTTCCGAAAAGGTTTTTCCCTATGCTTGCATTTTTACTGACAGGTAAAATGTAATTTTATGCTTGTTGACTTTTATAACAAAACTTTTTTTTAATCCTCACCCGAGGATACGTTTATTTATTTTAGAGAGAGTGAAGGGGGTGGGGGAGAGAGAGAAACACTAATGTGAGAGAGAAACATTGACTGGTTCTCTCTCACATGTGCCCCGACTGGGGATCGAACCTACGACCTTTTGGTGTATGGGATGATGCTCCAATCAACTGAGCCACCCAGCCAGGACACAAAACTTTTTAAGGTTACATTTTGTATGTCCTTTTGTTTTTCTGGTTTTGATTGTACATTACATTACAAAAGTCATGGTCTGTGACAGATTGGACAATTAAAAAATTGGTCTTTCAATACTGATAGTTTGAGCAATACTGGTACACACAACCACAATATGCTGTGACAAAGGCTAGAACAGAAATAAATACATTCTAATAAACATTATTTTTGCAGACCATTTTGAATTTTCTCTTCTTATTATGAAAGTCTCAAATATACATGAAAGTAGAGACAAGGTATAAAGAATTCCTAAGATTCAGGAGTTCTCAACATTTTGCCATACTTGAATCATTTCTCTTTTTCCTTTTAATTCCTTTTTTTTTTTTTTTTTTTTTTTGCTGTAGTAATCTAAAGCAAATCTTGGCACAATTTTGTTTCACCCGACTTTTGTATGCATCTCTCTAAAAAAAGCAAATAAACCATTTTCTTACATAACACAATACTATTATCACACCTAACAATATCAACAATTCCTTAATATCATCCAATACACCATCTGAATTCAGATTCCCTTAGTTGGCTACTGGAATCAGGACCCAAACAAGATGCACATTTCCTGATTATTTTGTCTTTGGAGTCCTTCTATTCTGGAACAGTTCCTCACCCCTCTCCACCCCAACCCTTTTCCCGTGCCACTGACTTGTTGAAGAAACCGGATTGGCCATCCTAAACTCTAAACTTGTTCTTTGCTTCCTCATAATATTGTTTATCTTATTCTTCTATCACCTGTATTTCCGATTAACTGGAATTCAAGTATAAAGAACAGAATAGATTCAGGTTTAATTTTGGGGGGAGGGTGGAAGAATATGTCACAGGTGCATCTGTGAGGAAGAATAATATCTGGTCCTCCCACTTCAGGAGTGCCACGACTGACCAGTGAATTCTAGGAATGACAGACCCATCCTTCAATTAAAGAGTCTCATCACTCTTTCTCCTAATGTAGTTCTAAAGCTCAAGTATACATCGTAACTTTCAGAGGGCTAACAAAGCACATTACGGGGACCTACCTCCAGACTTTCTGATATATACAGCAGGTGTTGGAAAGAGCCCATGAATTTATATATTTTTTAAAAGTATCCAGGTGATGCTTAAAATGCTGGGGCAGGGACCACGCTTTGAGATCACAGGACTGAGTTCATTAGTGGTCATACCTGAACCAGTCAACTTCTTTACTACGTGTTGCAAAATTGTGATTTTTCTAATTTTTTTTTATTCCAGCCACATTTATTAGATGAAATTTTTCTGTAGAAAAGAGCTTTTTCTCATCGGTTAGGCCTATTATTTAGTTATCCTGAAATACAACTAAAACAGGCGAGGAAGGATAAATGCTTAAATCTTCCTCCTTAAGTGCTAATTTTCAGAGTAAGGGGCTGGTACGCTGGCTGCCTCCGATGGGGTCTATTAGGGTTTTATGGGGTTGTTTTAAGACTTTTTTCCACCTATATTTAGCTTTCTTTTTTCTCCCTCTTGTATGATTCTCTTAACTATCATGAGTGCATGGATTCTTACGTATTCAGATTTAATCAGCTGTTATACTTTTTGATGCTCAAAATGTTCCATCTTTCACCAGTGGAAACGCCTTTACAATGTCTTTAATATGACCACAGACATATTTAATACCTTATTGCTTTCTGATAAAATAAAAATGTCTCATGGTTATCTTTAATACTTCTTGCCTCAAAGCTGGACTCAGTCATTTCTCCAGGAAGCCTTGGTTCTTTCTACTGGGAATGGTACCTAGTGCTCAGGGGCTTCTTAGTTAACAGGGTGGAACTGCTTCGAAGGCTTTTCAGGGTCAGAGCTAGAAAATAAGTACTTTAAAAAAATAATTTATTTATTTATTTTTAGAGCGAGGGGAAGAGAAGGGGAAAGAGAGAGAAACATCAATGTGTGGTTGCCTCTCACATGGCCCCCACTGGGGACCTGGCCCACAACCCAGGAATGTGCCCTGACTGGGGATCAAACCGGCAACCCTTTGGTTTGCAGGCCCGCGCTCAATCCACTGAGCTACACCAGCCAGGGCAGAAATAAGTACTTTTAAAGAGAAAAATAACAATGAATTCATTCCATGTCAAATTTAAAGTTATAGGAATTACTTTTCTTTGTTTTTTGTTATTTGCATTTATTTTTCCCTTACATAAAAGATCCTGGTTCTTAACATTAACATATATTACTTGTTTTATACTATAATAGTTACAAAATATATTGAAAATAGTTATACTAATATTACTATGAACAATAAAATTACTGGACAAAGTATAAAAGTTAACGTTTCTTTGCAATTCTTCTAATGTTGAGACGACACTGTCCTAAGAACACACAGCCTGAATAGAATGTTTTAACATGACTTGAAAAGCTATCCCTATGTGGTGTGTTGCTAGCATGATATATAGTACATTTATGTTTGTTTTTAAATATTAGGGATTATTTCCTTTTTCCTATTTTTGAATATGTAAAACACTTAGCTGATGTTTAATATGATACCAAAGTTAAAACCATGTGACACCACACAGTCCAGGAAGTCTGTTCCCATCCCCCGCCCAAAAAATAACTTTATTAATTTTTGGTTGGCCCTGTGTTTCATTTTATGTATGAAAATATGTATATATAATTGCATTCTCCCTACTTATATAACAACATTTATCCTTCTTTCTCTCCAAGTCATAGCAGTACACAGAAATCTTCCACACTTCTTTTACATTAGTGCAGACATTAAAAGTTAGTAGCGTGGTGCTAAGAATAAAGGCTTAGGAGTCGGGCTGGCCTGGGTTCAAATTCTGTCTTAGTACTTGTTAACTATCTGATCTTGAGTAAATTAACCTCCACAAACCTACGTTTGATCATCTAAAAATGGAGATGATAATGGAAGGCACCTCACAAAGTTAGTGAAAACTGAATGGGAAAAGCAATTGAAAAAGGAAAAAAAAAAAAAAGAACACCTTTTCATGGTGGCTGCCCCATAAGAGTTCTCAAAAATGTTAGCGGCTATTATTTCAACGGTGATAATTGCTGTTCTCGTTACATTGTCGGAAGCTGGCCTAGCCTGCCTCCTTTCCGAACTACCACCGATGCACCAAGCCCCTGTAACACGGTTTCTACGGGTCACACTCCACTGACATTGCTTTCAAGTCACCAGTAACGTCCCTGCTCCAAAGCCAATGACCTCTTCTCAGTTCTCACCTTTTATGACCTTCTATTACATTTTACACTTAATTGGTCTTCAAAATAAACATCTCTCCAGTTGATCTTGTGTTTATCTAGTCCTCCTCCATCTCTTTCACCAACTGGCTCTTCCTTCGCGCCTAACCACATAGAGCAGCCATAGTCTAGTTCTGGGCCTTGGACCTTCTTTTCCTAAACTCCTTCCCTTTCAGAATTAGTCTAAGTGACCATCTTCCTGTGGACAGCCTCCGATCCGCCGTATTCGGAGCTGGATGGTGCGGTTCTCTTCCACCCCTCTAATCCAGTACCTGTCTCCTGAGTGACTCTTCAGCCAGCCAAGGCATGTCTTACCACTGACTGGAGGTCTGCTGCTCACAGATCCCACTGAGAAGCCAAGGAAAACTGTATTTACATACAAACACACCTGTAAAAGTTGACAGGCAATTTCCAGGGGAGTCTATAAAATCCTAGGTTTAATCAAGGTTAAGAAATTCTGCCTTGGGCGATTTCATTCAGTGACTAGAACTTTTATAAAATAAATTCCAGATACACCAAGTGCATTTCACCTTTCAATAGCTGCTTACTTGTACATATACACACATTCTTTGGCCACTGCGGTGTTATCAAGACTGAGCTCATCTTTCTTTTTATAAACTTCATGACCACCTTCTAAGTCACTGTAACTAACATCTTAGTCACTTAACCTCAAAAATTCAAGAGTCATCTTCTACCAAACTCTAAATTAAGTACGGTAGAAGCACCAATACACAGGTTTCAGGTTATATAAAGCTCCACATGGTTTAATTAATAAGGGTTTTCATCCTGTATTTATAGGTGTTGATTTCACAGCACAATGCCTAACATGTAATAAATGCTCAGTAAATGTTAGCTGCTACCACCATCATCACCACCATCATCACCTGCACCAGCACCTGCGACATTCCTTGTGTCCCCCCAGGGATAAGGGGCACCTTTCCCAGCTTCTTATCAGAGTGGAGAAACCCAGCCAGTTGCATTTCCTTAAGTCTCGGGGATATCAGAACCTTTAACTTTAATAGTCTAGCCTTTAGTTGGAAATTATTAGCATCTCCAAAAGCTAGAGCTGAGTAATAGACCAAAAGATTAATAACTTATGCAATTAATTATTTAGTGTTATGTTAAAATGACCAAATTTGTAATTTTATCAATTTGTAATTTGGGAGTAAAAAGGCTGATGCCATTTTATTTTATTTTATTTTATTTTATTATTTTATTATTTTTTATCCTCCACCAAGGACATGCTTTTGATTTTAGAGAGGGGGAAGGGAGGGAGAGGGAGAGAAACATTGATGTGAGAGAGACACACACACCGATCAGCTGCCTTTCGTATGTGCCCCAACCAGGGACAGAACCCGCGGTACAGGCATGTGCCTGGACAGGTAATCGAACCCACAACCTTTTGGTTTACAGGACAATGCTCCAAATGAGTCACACCGACCAGGGCAATGCCATTTTAATATTTTGTGTTTAACTAGCCTTTTTAAAAGGTTAACAAGCAAGCAAGCAAATAAATAAAAAAAAAACCCATGCCTAAGATAATTAAATCCTGGTCAAAGGGACCTAATCTACAAATCTGCAAAAACTTCATACTTCTAATCACTAAATTTGACAAGAAATGGTGTTTTTAGGAATATAATCACTATAAACCCTGAGGCTCCAATAATATTATCAAAATCGGCTCATTTGTCCCCTTCAAAATATTCAGAAGTTCCATTATTTTTCCAGACTCATTTGAATCACCAGACTCAAATTTCTACTCATCTTTTCCTCCAACATTTCTTTTTCCTTTAATCAGGATAAAATGTTGCAGTAAAATAAAACTACTTCACTATAGCTCAGCACTCTGGTCTGTCAACTTGGATTGTGCTGGTTCTAATCAATCATTCTTGGATAAAATAAAACAAAGAAAGGCCCATTAATAAAATAAAACCCTGAAAACAGTTTTTAGTAAATTAATATCACTTTACACTCTGAACACTAATAAAATGAATTAGGTATATGATCTGTATTAAAATTAGGATGAGTTATCCTGATTTTAAATATTAGATCATAATATTACTTATATATTAAATCACATTACACTGGACCTTGACACACATGTATAATATGAAACTATAGATTTTAAATATTTTGTTTTTCTGTTTAAATTGTGTGCTTGACAAAAACTAAAGGAGACTGTTGTTGCCATGTACTTGGCAATTTAATTGTGCTTTCGGCAATTTTCCTGCATCTGACTGTTTGCATCTGTTAGACTCTGAACCAGTTCTCTGAGCTACGTGGAGCTGCTGAAGCCACGCGCATCTTCTGAGAAGTGAATGGGTTTTTAGGTCCAATACATCGTTTAAAGTGTTGCAAATTATTTACAACTGACTTCTGTGACTATATGTTAAAGTTTTCAGCAACAATTAAAAGCAAATGTGGTCAGATTTTTCTATTATGTATAGCCCCTATGCAGAAGCCAACAGATTGCAACATCTGATGATAGTAACAGATATCAGACAAACAAAAGACTTCAAAAAGCTTCATATCTTTAAAAAAATACAAATCTAAAATAAATTTCTGATTTCTTTATACCTAAGGAGATTTCAAAAATAAGTCCTAGAGTCAAGCCAGATTTGGGCTGCTTTTTGTATTTCTTGCTGCTGTGTAACCTTGGACAAGTTATTCGGGTCCTGGATGACTCTGGTTTCTCAGTAACAACCCCAAGTTTTGTTCTTTGCGGCAGGGTCATACCTTAAACCTCTTCACACACAAATTCTAGCTTGATGGCAAAGGACCCTTTACGAGAAGCCATTAACCATTGGCTTCTGTCCAAAAACTGTAATTTCTTTACCCTGCCTGCAGTGTCTAGTAAGAACCTCGTAGTAACAACACAAAGTATACATTAGAAAAACTTTGCATTTCCAGTTCTGGAATATTTAATAGGGCAAATCAAGCAAGAAGGTTTATAAAAATAAACAGGTAAGAGAACATATAGTTTTTGGCTCAGTTTTCCATATACGTGTACAGATCCTAATAAACACTGCCCCTGTCGGTTATGAACCAAAATAAAATCAGTTACAAAGGAATAAAGAGCACAGCAGCACACACAATTACCCGGACCCGCAACTGTACTGCTTTTCTCTAGATCGGTGTCAGGGTACAACACTTCCTCCCTCGTGGGATCAAGTCAGGAAAGAACGCTGACCTCTCTGTGAGTTTCAAGTGTAGGAGCATCTGTTTACTCATTCATTCAACTAACACTTGGTGACTTCTTTGCGTTAGCCACCACGCTTGACACTTTGCCCTCGTGGAACTTCTATCTGGGCAGAGGCAATGACAATAAATAGAAAACTAAAAATTACGGAGAATAAACGCCAGAGGAACAGGGCGAGCAGCTGGGAAGCATCTGGGAGAGGCCACTTTCGACGGGGTGATCAGGAGAAGCCTTTGTGAGATGGTATTATTTCAACAGGGAGAGAAGCGTTCAAGGAACGATGTGGCACACTCGTGAAACCAAGAGGGCACCAACGCGGCTCATGCGTAAAGAGCGAGAAGAGAAGGCATTCAATGAAACCGAGGGAGTGCGAGTCAGCTCGGGAAGCACACAGAAGCCTGAGCAAGGAGTCTGCATTTTAAAACACTGGGAAACCATTTAACGGTCTTAAGGAGGCGAGGGACCTGATCTAACTGACATGTTTAAAGCACGTAGAATAATCCGAAACTATGAATTCTAGTTTAATAAGCTGTACAGTCCCATTAAGCAAAATTCAAACAAAAGTTTAAGCACCCCTAGGTCCTGACAGCTGGTGTGAGAGTCACACAAAGATAAAAGTCCGTCCCTGATGCAAACAAACTTGCAATGCGTCTGAGGAAAGAAGGTTAAACAACAAGGACTTCATTCAGCCTTCCAAAAAGAGATGTCACGAGGCAACAGGGGCTTGCAGACATACGATGAGATACTGTCTGAGGATCATAAGCTCTCCTAATTCCAGAATAGCTCGGTTTTCTTACCGACTCCGATACATGCAGTAACATTTCATTAACTGTCCCAGAACTGTTTCTCAGACAGAGATTTCTTAAAAAAAAAAAAAAAAAAAAAAAAAAAAAAAAAATCAAGTGAAAAACCTAGGGAAGTGCCCAGAGTCCTATTTAACACCACCAGGTGATGATGTCATCTCAAAGGCATTAAAACACTCCAGACAATTCCCTAAATAGGTATTTTCATCTCACCTATTTTTATCATCTCTACAGGATCTCAGAATCTGTTGTGAATTATGTCTGAGTAATGACTACGACTGGACTAATAAATGAATCACTCTAAGCTGAACTACTGATGCTGGGTGCTGTTTACTCAATTTGTGGCAGTGTTATAACAATATTTATAAATGCAATCTGGTCACACTTCTAACACGTTCTTTACACAAATACACCCAGAGAGTCATAGTGATATGCAATTATTTCTTAAGAAGGAAAGAAATATAGTGCAAAGAAAAGACTAGGGTTAGCAAACCATGCCATTTTTAGGAATTAGGATTGAAATGCCAAACGTGGGTTAGAAGATACTGATGAGGAAGGAAGCAAATTTGTTAATTTTAATATTTCAGTTTTTGGATATTTGTACTCTGAAGATATATTTTTAGCTAATAATTGAGATCTAACACATTGTCATCATTCACTTATAAATCAAAGGGCAAATTTATTGTTTTACTTTTTCACTGAGTTCTTCAGGTGAATTGAGAGAGGCAAACAATGAAGTTAGGCTGGATTAGTTCATTCAGAAGAGTATAGATTAAGCTGTGCTGTGTAAGAACAATTTTTCACCGAAGCTCCTGCAAAAACATTTAGTTAAATGGCAAATCAAGTTTCTCGGGTAAACAAGTCCGGGAAAAGTCAAACCCCTTAGTTTATCAGCCAGTGGCCTGACTACGATGCACGTTTCCTGGGGTCTCACACATTAAGTAACAGTGACACTATGAAGTCACTTGTAAGAAGAAAAAGGATAGTAGTGACAGCAAAGGGCCAGCTGGAAAAGCAAAGCAAAGCAAACCAAACCCAACCCAACCCAACCCAACCCAAAACAAGACCCTACCTATTTACTGCTCAGAAGTCGAGAAGGACAGTTAGTTTGGTAACAAACTGATATTATGAGGCTGAAATGTTTCTGCATAGATATTTGCCTCAACTCTTCACTCTCTCCCTGTAATAGGATTACTCATCCACCCCCTCTGCTGCGTGACTTTGAAATGCCTCCCAGGAGAACAGGTGGTACGTATCCTGCCCTCCCACCTCTGGTCTCGGTCAAGGGGAGTATGTGGGGTCCGACTTGACCTCTTGTGTTCCTGCCATCTATTACAAGGGCGCGCCCGGAAGGAGAGCCGTGTGGCGCAGAACTGAACCCAACGTACAGCTTGAAATGCAGCCTTCCCAGCGGAGCACAGGCAAAAGGATGTGTGTTACCGCAAATCACGGGAAAGCGTAGAGCTGTTTGCTCTCTAACGTTATCACAGCAAAAACATGACTGATAAGGTTTTCAATATTAGAAAAGAGAGGTGTGCTTCGCTATAAAGTGAACTATAATTGCACAAAGAAGTTTTCTGAACATTTCTGCCACACAATTTAGTTATTTTGTGTGACTTATTACATATATATTTGTATTATTTTTACACACCTGGATGACCTCATTAGATATCAAAACAGACCTTCCTGGCTTTGAAGACCAACTGGGCAGGAACTCCTCTTGTAGACTGTATTAATTATTGACTCTATTATGTAAGATGATGTAAAAAAGACTAGTGTGACCTTCCTCAGAAGGAGGTCACTTAATCACTTTTCCAAGCCAGGTGACCCGCTATTTAGCACCTCGACTTTCCCACTGTTCTCCTATTTCCAGGAAAAGGGACAACTGATTAGGTATGGTTCTGAAGACCAAATTATGATTCAATTCCAAGGGAAGATGACACAGACAGAAGGGTTAACTGTGGCTAACCCCTACATCAAGGGAGTGGTTAAGGACAGCTCCACAACAACATGGACTAACGTTGAAAACCGAGGGCCCTGTTCTCCCCTCCGTATGCAAATCACTTAATCTTTCCAGGTCTCAGCTTCTACGTGTAGTTACTATAAATTAATGTAACTTCCAAGGTTGCTTTTAAATTCAGCATTGACACTTCAATGGATATCAACCGTGTATAAAGATGTGACTTCAAATTTCCCTTTGGTTTATTTATTAAATGTTGTTATTGTGGTAAAATACAAATAATATAACATCAATCATGTCAACTATGTTTAATGGTACAGTTCCCCCTTAGTTTATTTTTATCTCATTACCTTCCCTGGAATTTCTGGCACCAAAAATTGCCAGGGCACTTATTTTCGGTATTGGAGAGAAGTTACAATACGCTGGGTAGAAGATCTGAGGCTACTGCTCATTTAGCGGCGAGGCTGAGAAGACAGAATCCGAGGTGGAAAATGACTGCTAGAAGAAGGCAGATCGGGAACAAGCGTAAAGGACCCATGGACAAGAGCAAGGACACAGGGGAGGGAGATGGGGAGGGCGGGCTGGGATGGGGGAAAAAGGCAAAAAACTGTACTTGAACAACAATTAAAATAAAAGCAAAACAAAACAAAACAAAAAAGTACAAAAAAAGGAAAAAGAAAAGAAAAGCAGGAACATAAATAAGGATTCTAACCATGAAGCTCATTAATAAATGCTTCTTTTTAACAACAGAAAAAACAATCCTATACATGCCTAGGGAACGTGCTCATTCTAAGAATTTGGTGGTGACGGTCCCGAATAGCAGAGGAACAGGCACAGTCAAGCCAAGTTTCTTCTATGGCCTTCTAAGGATTTACACAAGCACACGACTTCAGAGAGGCTGGTGTGCAGACCCTTCTCTCGCGTCTATTTTCGGATATCTCTAGGTGGTCTACATGGCTGGCTCCGTGACAGGTGTGGTTAACCAGGAACGACATCAGCATGGGTTTCCAGTCATTACTTTACGAAAACCAAACACACGATTGCCGTGACTGTTAACAAACGGAAGTTTAAAGTAAAGCGCTCTAACACACAGCTTGGCAGCTTTCTCACTCATCCCTAAATTTTGTTTAAGTCAGAGTTGAAGCGAACAGTGACTGGATATGTAATTCAGAAAGGGTCCCTATCTCAAAGCTCCGCGTCCCCTGAAGTTAAAGCATGGCCCTACGGCTTGGACAACATGGAAAGTCCTTGCGCACCCTCTTGCAGGTGGTGTCGTCTGGATTCCAGAGCAAAAGTTTCCTCACCACCTTCTTGTTGTTGCTCAGCTAGCAGTTTTTGGTGGTCTCTGACCTATGTTTCCAATCAGTCTTTTCCATCCTCTTTGAGCAGAATGAAGAAAGAATTTAACAGTAAACCATGCTTTCTAGGAATCTGTTAAGACATGCTAAACATAATCACTGTTTACTCAATTATTACAAGAATATTAACAATAAAGAATAAATTGATTCCTTTATAATTTTTATTGCACACCGAAAAATTTCTACTCTAAGGTTTGCTAAACACCTTACGCATAGTCAAGTAATAAGTTTAACACACTTTATAATACTAGGGCATGGCAGAGCTGCGCAACCCCCAGAGCTCAATCACGCTGGAGCCTTGGGGAGATTCTGGACTTGCCACATTTTTAATTTAAAGTCCACTGCGTGCTGGTATCACCAACAGTTCACATAAAACACCTTATACCTCAAATATTGGTGGACCATTAAGCGTTTCTGTAAAAAAGGATGTCCACTAACTAGACAAACGGGAAGAAGCCGGTGAGCTATACCACTGCCTTTGGGTACGACACTTTGGAATCTACAGGGTCAAGCAGTCAGGGCCAGCCTGGACTCAGCGTTCCCACGCAGCGCGTTTCTGGTTTTGTGTTTCCTAAAGAAAATGCCATCATACAGATAAATGAGACTTAATTCACAGCATTTTATCCTAGAAGAAAACACGCAGTAAAATCTCAGACATCTCTCACAGCAGCATTTTTGCCACTTTATCTCCTTGAGCGAAGGAAACAAAGGAAAAACTAAACAAGTGGGACAATATAACTAAAAAGCTTTCACACAGCAAAATAAACAGTCAACAAAATGAAAAGGGAACCCACGAAGTGGGAGAACATAATGCCGATGATATATCTGATAAGGGATTAATTTCCAAAATATATAAAAAGCCTACATAGCTCAACACAAGCAGGACACACAACCCAATTAAAAATGGGCAGAGGACCTGAACAGACATTTCTCCAGAGAGGACATCCAGAGGGTCAACAGGCAGATGAAAAGATGCTCAGTGTCTCCACGTATCAGAGAGATGCAAAGTAGAGCCAGGATGAGGGAGCATCTCACACCTGCCAGCAGGGCTACCATCAGTAAATCAACAAACACGTGCTGGCAAGAATGCGGAGGAAAGGGAACCCTAGTGCACTGCTGGTAGGAATGCAGACTGGTGCAGCCACTGTGGAAAACAGGATGGAGTTTCCTCAAAAAATTTAAAATGGAGCTGCCTTTTGACCCAGTGATCCCACTTCTGCGATTATCATCTCCTAAGAATCCCCAAACACTAATCTGAAAGAATCCATGCACCGCTGTGCTCACTGCAGCATTTGTTTACTACGGCCAAGATGTGGAAACACCCCAAGTGCCCATCAGTAGGTGAGTGGATAGAAAAGCTGCAGTACATTTACACAGCGGAATACCACGTGGCCATAAAAAAGAAGGAAATCTTACCTTTTGCAACACCATGGATGGACCTGGGGACTATTACGCAAAGTGAAATAAGCCAGTCAGAGAAAGACAAATACCACACAATCTCACTTACATATGGAATCCAATGAACAAAATAAACTGCCAAAATAGAAACAGAGGCACGGACACATGGACGAGGCAGAGAGCTGTCAGGGGAGGGGGCACAGGGGGCTAGAAGAAAGAAGGGGAACAGATTAACCAAAGGCCACACACATGCGACACACAGACACAGACACAGACAACAGCGTGGCGACCGCCGGTGGGAAAAGGAGAGTGGGGGGAGGTGCAGGTGGGCACAGGCGGGGTGGGGTAGCGGGGATGCAGAGAGACTTTGCTTGGGGCAGCAGGCATACCACGCAGTTACAGACGGTGTTTTACTGAGTTGTGCGACTGAAACCTGTACGATTCTGTGGACCCGAGACACCTGAATAAATTCAATGAAAAATTTCACAGCATTTTAAACTACTATAATGAGGTTGCAGTTTGTACCATGAATGGAATGAAGCTTTACCAAATATGCGCAGCCCCCAAACACACAGATAAAAGGTAGAAAAGATACTTTGGGAACCGAGAACATGGAGCAGGGTTCTGAAGCGTAGTCTATGATCGCTGAGAAGAGGAGAGTCAGGTTCAGAGATGATGGCAGAGAATTAAGGAAATGATACATTCAAACGGCAAATCAAAGTTAAGGTCTAAGTGACCGTCACGTCATTACGGCTGTGAAATTACCACAGCCAGAATGTTATGAAGTGATTAACATCTTAATTGCTAGTTTACTAAGACGTTTTCCGACTCAGTTCATGAGGAATTTTTGGTAAGCAGGCATTTCTAACTTCACATGGAGTCCAAATGAAAAGTGGTTTTCTTTACAATCATTTTGATGAAACACAGCAATTCCATAAACCCAGAATATCTCTATGCAGAATTACTAACAGCAACTAAATTTCCGAGGACTGCCGTGTGTTAGATACGTAGCTTCTGAGAGAAATAAATATACATATGCAAATATATTTCTCCCCCAACTCTCCAAACTCTTACCAGTTTAGCTCTATTACACTCGGGATGTGACCTACCTGGACGTGAAAAGGACCATGTATGTGACTCATAACAAAGGAGTTAACTGTAATTATTGCTCTCTTTCAAACTTCTGTTTCATAAACTCCCTTCCGGATTTACCTATCAATGATACATCTCTCCCAATCTTCCCAAATTGGAAAAAGGTCAGTCTCTTCTTGGAGTTAATCTTGAGACCCCTTTCTCTCTCCACATCCAATCTATCAGCAAATCCTGTTGGCTCTAACTTCAGCATACTGTAGAATCTCACCACTTTTCTTTATCTTCATCATTCCTCCTCTAGTCTAAGCCACCATTACCCCCTGCCTGAACTATTACAATAGCTCCTTAATTGGTTTTCCTACATTTCCCTTTGCTTCCCCACCTTCTACTCTTGACACAGTAGCCAGAGTCATCTTTGGAAACATCTTTATGTGTCTTATCAGTCCTCTGCCCAGAACCCACCAATGGCTTCCCGTATCACTTAGTGTAAAAGCCAAGTTTTTACTGTGGCTGAACAAAGCCATAAGTGATCTAAAATTAAAGCCATCTTTCATTTAACCAAAAACAGTTGACTCAAAAGTTATGTAATATAATGGACTTCCGGTAAGATGGAAGCATAGGTACACACGCTTTACCTCCTTGTGCAACCACAAAAATAATCACAACTAAACTCAAAACAAATAATACACAGAACTGACAGAACACTGAACTGTATGGAAGTCTGACAACTAAGGATTTAAAGAAGCCACAATCACCAGACAGGTAGGAGGGGCGGAGAGGTGAGGAGACACAGAGCGGAGTGGCGTGGAAAGGCTGCCCCTGTGCAACAGCCCGGGTGGTCCCGCATTCACATACGGTAGACGAAGTCAGGAGGGTTACTTCGGGAGTGCGTGATCCCAGCCCCAGGCCAGACCACACAGCCCAGGGTTCAGGTGCTGGGAAGATAAATCCCCATAACCTCTGGCTGTAAAAACCAGTGGGGGTTGGGGTAGCAGAAGAAACTGCAAGCAGTTTCCTGATTTTCAGGAAACTTTGCTTAAGGGGCCTGCATGGTCTTAAAATGTACGCAAACACACCCACTCTGGGATTCAACACCAGGGCAACGGCTGGAAGGGTGCCGGTCACATATGGGGAGTGGGTGAAGTGACTGGAAATGGTGCCAGGTAAACACCCAGAAGCCAGGCAGCAGCACTGTCCCCTCTTTGGGCCCCCCCCAACACAGAGCCACAGAGCAATGAAGCACGTTGCCCCACTTTAGCGATCACCTAAGAATCCACCTCACATAATTTACAGGTACTTTTTACAGGGAGTCAAATAGCTCGACCTAATACACAGAAACAAACACCGTGAGGCTGCCAAATTGAGGAGACAAAGACATATGGCCCAAACAAAAGAACAGAACAAAACCCCAGAAAAAGAACTAAATTAAATGGCAATAGCTAACTTATCATATGCAGAGTTCAAAACACTGGTGATCAAGATGCTCAAAGAACTCATTGACTGCAGCAACAAAATAAAGGAAGAAGTGAAGATTACACTAAATGAAATAGAGAAAAATCTATAGGGAACCAACAGTGAAGGGAAGGAAGCTGGGATTCAAATCAATGATTTGGAACATAAGGAAGAAATAAACATTCAACCAGAACAGAAAGAAACAAGAATTTTGAAAAAATGAGGATAGTATAACAAGACTCTGGGACATCTCCAAAAGTGCCAACATCGGAATCATAGCAGGGCCAGAAAGAGAAGAGGAAGAGCAAGAAATTGAAAACTTATTTGAAAAAATAAAGAAAGAAAATTTCCCTAATTTGGTGAAGGAAATAGACATACAAGTCCAGGAAGCACAGAGTCCCAAGCAAGTTGGACCCAAAGAGGACCACACCAAGACATATAATAAAAATGCCAAAGGTTAAAGATAAAGAGAGAATCTTAAAGGCAGCAAGAGAAAAGCAGAGAGTTACCTACAAAAGAGTTCCCATAAAACTATTAGCTGATTTCTCAAAAGAAACCTTACAGGCAAGAAGGGACTGGCAAAAAGTATTCTAAGTAATGAAAAGCAAGGGCCTACAAGCTAGATTATTCTATCCAGCAAAGATGTCATTTAGAATGGAAGGGCAGATAAAGTGCTTCCCAGACAAGGTAAAGCTAAAGGAGTTCATCATCAGTAAGCCATTACTACATAAAATGTTAAAGGGACTTAATAAGAAAAAGAGAATCGAAACTATGAACATTAGAAAGGTAACAGATTCGCAACTATCAACAACTGAATCTAAAAACACATACACACAAACTAAGCAAACAACAGAACTGGAACAGAATCACAGGTACGGGGATCATTTGGAGGGTTATTTGCTGGGAGTGGGGAAGGGGAGAATGGGGGAACATGTACAGAGAATAAGAAGCATAAATGGTAGGTACAAAATAGGGGGAGGTTAAGAATAGTGTAAGAAATGGAGAAGCCAAAGAACTTACATGCATGACCCGTGGACATGAACTAAGGGGAGGGACTGCTGGAGGGAAGGGGGATACAGGGAAGAGAGGGGCCAAAGGGGGAAAACTGGGACAACTGTAATAACATAATCACTAAAATATACTTTCAAAAAAATTATATAATGAAGTGTGACTGGTCATTGCCCAGACCTAAGATATGGACTCAAATTTATCAACGCTGGCTATTAAAGAATCACATTTACAAGTCTGCAAGGATATGTGTAGAAGTAAGCTCAGTGCCAAAACCAAGCAACAATCTAGATGTCCATCAATAGAGGAATGGTTAAGTAATTTATAGCATATAATCACATAATAGAACACTATGAAGCTATTAAAAATGTGATGAATGTTTATGTATTTACATGGGAGGAGAGTGTTCTCTGTCTGTCACACACACATGCGCACCCCCCCCCCCTTTAGTAATTCCAAACTGAATGCAGTTCTGCAAATATACGTGCGTTTGTACAGGCTGTTCCATCTGAACATCCCCACCCTCCTCACTGTACTGACTTCTACTCGTTCTTCAAGACTCATCTCAGAGTAACATCTTCCTAAGGAAGCACGTCCTGACTCCTCGGGCTGGGTAGGACAGGTGCTTAACGTTTGTTGAGTCGATTCAAGAAAAAAATATCTACGTTTTCTATATTCTAAAACCTAGCCTGACACTTCCTTCTAAAAATTAAGTAGTATTATCTACTCTCTCTTGCCCTCATCCAATGTCATCTGTACGCTACAAGTTCAGCCGCTGACACGGAACTACGGTCTTTGCCCAGTGATCTCAAACAGAATCCACTTGGAAATGAGAGCAGTGAAGACGAGCTTTCTAAACTGCTTTACTGAGAGATAACTAACACAGCACGCAGTTGTCCCATTCAAATGACACGACACAAGGTTTTCTAACACACTCATGGGAGAATTATTATTTTTTTAAACAACATTACGGACAGTCCCCGAGTCTGTAGACCACCAATTTGTGAGCGCTATGAGATGTAACGCAGACGTGGCTAAAACAAAGGGAGTGTGGCATCTCGCAGAATTGGCTTAAACTATCTCCTTAAGAAAATACATCTGGGGCCCACATTCTGGGCTGTACAGGAACAGGAAAGAAACCTGTACCACTCTCGATCTCTTTAAATGTCAAAAAGAGAAAGGCATCTCTAGGACTCAGGAATATTTGCTGAGTGAATAAAATTTCCAACTAGTTAGTATTTCCCAATGGGTATCATCTAATGCTTTGTGCAGAACGTGCTCCGAGTGGAGCTACTTACTTGCTGGTTCCCCTCTAACCTCCTCAATCCCTGTTCACGGCACCAGCATGGCCCTCATAGTCCCTTCTGACCCCCGACCCTCTCCCCCACGCTACCACATTCTCTGCGTTCACCTGCAATTTCACGACCGCAGGTCACGCTCAGGACGCAGTTCCCCTCCGCGTATCCGGCCCACCTGAAACTCCCCTAAAGTCAGCCTGTTAATGCTTTGATGCACGTGGTGTGAATTCAAACTCTGTCTCAGTCCAAACTCAGTTCGCAACACAAACTGGGTCTACTTCAACATATTAAAAAAATAATACTTTTATTAAGATAGCCTTTAATAAAAATTTTAAAGGATGCCTCTTAAAGGAGACACAAACACCTGCTACAATAGTGTATCTTTCTCTCCAATATTTATTATTGTTATCCATAACTAAACCTAATTTTCCTGATCTCCAAATTCTGATCAGAATGCTAGTGAAACCCTGGAGACTCCCTTTTCATCACGTAACTTTTAGGGACTACATTTTTGGCATTGCAAATCACTCAGCCATTCAAACATTTGCTCTCTCTCTTTCCCTCAGGTAGTATAAAAAGATAATGAACACGTCTTAGAACTTAACAGAGTGTTAATATGCCATGATGACTCTCTGTGATAAGTTCTATACATTTGTATGAGATTTTTCTGCCCTTTGCTATTATCACACCCAGGATTTACTAGTTGTTTCCTGAAATTTACATTCAAGTCCCTATTTTTAGCTTGACTTGGCATCAGAAATGTAGACTGATCAAAAAGTTAGGTGAAGATTTAATTGAGACATTAGAAATTTAGCAATCTAATGTGAAAATCATGAACATGCCCTAAAACCAAGGAGAAAAACGACGACAAGGAAAGTGTTTGGATTTTTTTAGTGCTCTGAAAACAAACAACGAAACAAGCCAGATTACTGCAATTAGAGGAGGCTAATCAGCCTGCAACTGTATTTGCAAAAGTCTGACGTTGCTGGCGGTAGGCTGAATTTAACTCAGCTTTTATGAATCACCTTGAATACACAGAGCATCTTTTTTATCTTTCAGTTACACACACAAGTGCCTACCAGTAAACAATTCTTAGGCAATCCAGCCTCCCAACCCCACCACAGATTTTAATTAATTTTATAATAGGTCAGGAAATAACACAGCAAAGTGATACCAAGCCTCGAGGAGTCCTTAGGAGAAAGCAAAAGTTTCTGAAATTGTGTTCCCCTGTAACATCAATTTAGCAAAATCCCCATTGACACTATGAGGGCTTTGCAGTTGCTCCACAGCACAGACGGAAACTCCCAGCCGGCCAAGATCTCCATGAGGCTGTGGGGCGGCCGAGGTGCCAATCTTTTAAATTTTGGAGATTTCCACAGGAAGCAGACAAGAGTGTTCCTTCAGTATCAATTTTAAGGGCCCTCATCCTGTCCACGGCATGCCGGTACAGCAGTTACACTCACATTTCTCTGACCCTGCTCTTCTCTGGAACTCTCCAAGGTTCTGACCCTTACTGGTGGTCTAGTGACCCAGAGAGCAGCACTCGGAAACCAAAGTCCATGCACAACAAGGTAGGCCCAGTGGTTCTCTGCCATTTCTAAATCCGGATTCTAACACCTTACACCCACTTTGACCGCACTCTGACCATTCCGTCGCATCCCCGATGTACACCGGCCTCACGGCACTCCCGGGCCATCTCCAGACCCTGTACCACTCCGACCGTATCTGGACCTACTCACTTCCTCCTTGTTTCCACCATTCTCCTGAGTCCACGCTTTTAGGAAAAAACTTCAATGGATTGTGGGAGAAGAGTCAGATTTCATTTAACATTAATTTGTTTGGTTAGATTTAGAGCCAGTGAAACTGGAGAAAAATATTTCTCTCAACACTTTATATATCTTATTCTACTTCTTGTTTTCGTGGACTCTGAGGAGCTATATGTTATTCTTTGCTCCCTTACAGGTAAGGTATTTCTTCTCTGGTTTTTCAATATTTTTTTCTTTATCTTTGATTTTCTGCAGTTCCAATACAATATGCCTCGGTACAGTTTTTTTTTCTTTTGGGGGGGGGGCATTTATCCTGCTTGGTGTTCCTCGAGCTTCCTGGATATATGGTTTGGTGTTTGATATTAATTTGGGGCAATTCTCAGTTATTATCACTTCAAATATTGCTTCCATGCCTTGCCTGTTCTCCTCCTCCTTCCCCATTACACATGTGACACCCTTTGCACTTGGCAGTTTTTGGATATTCTGTTCCATTATTTCCACTTATTTTTTCTTTGCTTTTCAGTTTGGATGTTTCTACTGACATATGCTCAGGCTCAGAGATTCCTTCCCCAGCCCTGTCCAGTATCAGGAAGGTACCCAGAGGCATCTTCATTTTTGTTGTGTTTTGCTCTCCACCTTAGACCCTTTCTTAGAATTTCCAGCTCTGTTGATATTACTCATTGGTTCTTGCATGTTGTCTGCTTTTCCCATTAGATAGTCCTTAGCATATTCATCATAGTTGTTTTAAATTTCCACTTTTGATATTCCTAACATCCCTGTCTTATTTAAGTCTGACTTTGATGTTTGTTCTGTTTCTGTAAACTGTGTTTTTTTTTTTTGCCTCTTAATGTGCCTTGCAATTTTTGGTTGAAAGTCAGAGATGATGGACTGGGTAAAGGAACTCTGATAAACTGCCTGGTGTGGTGTGGTGGTGAGGTGTGGGAAAAGGGAAGCATTCTATAGTTCTAAAAGTCACAAAAGTGTGAAGTTGCCCACCCCCCTCCCTGGAGTTTTTAACCCGGAGCTTCCAGCAACTCATCACCCAGATTTCCCTGTGCCAGTGCTGGCTCCTGCAGAGGTTTCGGCTCGTGGGCTCCTGCTCTGGTAAGAGGTGAGTCTCTGCATTTGCCTGCCTGTCTCTCCAATTTGGGGGGCGGCCATTTGCCCTGTGACTGTCAACACAGCTTTAGTTTGTTCAGTTTTTATTTGTTGTTAGGATGTGCTGATGATTCCCAAGCTCCTTACATACCAGCATCAGAGACCAGAAAAAAAAAATATTTCAAACGTATATCCTAAGACCATTTCCTCTCTCCCAGAATGAAGCCCCAGGCCAAGGAGGAAAACAAAGGGAAGGCGAGAGCAGCAGCGAGTGCCCCTATTCCAGCTACACCCACCAGAGCCACTCCCAACAGCTCCGCCGCCGCGAGCAGGCAAACGAAAGGCAGTTCACAACATGCTGACCCTGCTCCCACTTCTCTAACAGGAGGGCGTGTGTGTGTGTGTGCGTGTGTGTGCATGTGCGTGTGATGTTTCAAAGAACGGTCAGAGATAACCCCCAAAGAAGGAACTCCTACCTTTTGGGACAGCATGGATGAAGCTGGAGACTATCATGCTGAGTGAAACACGTCGGTCGGTAAAAGACAAATACCACACTACAGGGAACCCACCCGTGTGGCATGGCCAATGTGGCCCAGGCCTACTGGAAAACCGACAGGTGCGAGTCGGCACACAGGAAACCAAACCATGGATCAGTTCTCCCGTGGGGAGTCAGGCCTGCATTGTACTTAGGCTGCTATGAGACTTGTTTTTGCTAAAACTCCCTCACCCTGGATTGAGGCAGCAAATGCTTACTGCATGTCTTTACAGTAACTTCCAGAAGTCTGTGCTAATTCTCCCAAGGACGGAGTGTAACCAGACCAATCAAATTCTATTCCAGTCTGCTCTTCACACAGAAATCAGAGTTACATCTTAAAAACCAAGCCACACCACGTCACTCCTCTGCTCCAAACTCTCCAACAGCTTCCAGCTTTATTCAGGATAACATCCGAAGTCCTTACCATGGCCGATTAGGCTTTACATGACCCTCCCATTCCTGCCCCCCTCGCATGCCTCCCTTTCCCCCATCTGCTACCATCTCACCTAACCTGCTTCTCGCCACACTGGGTCCCTGTTCCAAAGTCTTTGCACTGCTGTTCCCTCTGTCTAGATATCCACACTTTCTTTCTCATCTCATGGTCTCTGCTTACATGTCTGCTCACAGGAAAGGCCCCCCACTAACCACCGCCCAGGACTCTACCTTTCCTCTACTTTGTTTTATTTTTCTTATTTTTGAAAAGATATTTAAAATTTATTTTTAGAGAGAGGGAAAGGGAGGAAGAAAGAGAGGGAGAGAACATCAGTGTGTGGTGGCCCACAACCCAGGCATGTGCCCTGACTGGGAATCGAACCAGCGACCCTTTGGTTCGCAAGCTGGCACTCAGTCCACTGAGCCACACCAGCCAGGGCTGCTTTACTTTTCTTTTCAGCACTCTTCACCATTTGCCAATTTGCATATTTGTTTATTTGCTGTATTTCTCCCTCTCTTAGGATGTACATAAGATCCATGAGAAAAAGATTCTAATTTTTTCTTCTTTATCATCTAAATCTGCAACAGGGTTTGGCATGCAGTGACTCAATATGTATTTGTTGAATTTCTGATCTGTGTCATTGTCTTCATACCAAGTTATTCCAACAGCTTCCAAACAGGACTTTCTGCATCCGGTCTCTCTGTGTCCGATTTATCTGCATACCACTGGATCATTCTTACTAAAACACTGCTTTCACACTGTTATTCTCTGCTCAAGAGCACCTGTCTCTGACCCCAGCAGTTCCTTAGTGTACTCTGTCAGATTTAATACCTGTTATATGAAGAGAGAGACTTGGTGATTAAGAAAGTTTGGAAACGACAGGAATAGAGAAGTCTGTGTTATTTTACGGCAGACCTTCTCAGTCTTTAATTTATGAAGGTTGCAGCGTAAATCTCCTGGGGAAGAATTTAATATTTTCCACTGTTTGTATCTACAGAATGAATCCTTTCCCAAGGAGGAGGTCAAGGATTTAGCTTCCGTGAAACACGCTGTAGGACATACTGGTCTGTAGAGGTATCTAAGACCATTTTCAAAAGTGGCCATGAGGACGCTAGGTAAAAATGAAAGAGTGCAGATGTCTTTGGTGCCCTTCCTGTTTCCTCTCCACTTCCCTCTTCCAGACTCCGTGGCTTCTCTGTCTTACCAATAGAGCTTATTAAGCAAAAACAACTCCCCATTCCTGAACTGCAGGTCTAGGTACTGGCTTACGTCTTTGACAAGAAGAGCCTCCTGGGTCTCTCATGTACTCTAGTTTTCCTTTTGATCCACAAGCAGCCTTGTTTTTCAACAATCATAGGTTGTAGTTTCATTCTTGTCGGCATACTGTACCAAGCAAAGAAGATTATCACGGTGGATACTAAGAATTTTTAGGTTCACCTTAGTAATTAGTTTGTTAAAATTCAGCAAGATTCAGGCTAGACAAAGTAGATACGCCTTACAGAAGCTTAATCCTGAAAACCGTATTAGATAATGCAGCTTGGATATTAAATCCCTTAGGTTCAGGTTTTGGAAAGAATGTCTTTCAGAAAATGACCCGAAAGAGGCACACACCGGTTGTAGTTCAGTATATACAACTGCCGTGTCCCTGCGGGAGAGTCCTCACTCATTGCACAAAACGGCTTTGGCTGTACACCGTGTATACGCTACACGGTACACCTCCCTCTCCAGGGCACAGCTAACTGCGAGAGGGGCACACACCCGGCCCAAAGAGAACTGCAGTAAACTGTCTTTCATCCCGACAGAACTTCGAATTTCTGCAGGTGAAATTCCCAGTGCTTATCATTTCAAAGGAAGAGCTTACACACTGATGTATGTGGCCACGCATCTTTGAACAGCAGGACTTTTCTGGGTCCCTATCAACAGACTCTCATTCCTTCCCACCCTCCAGAGATAAGACACAGTTGGCCACAGAAGAAAACACCTTCCACCCCAACGCCAGAAATGAGCCTGACGCCATCTCTGTGCAACCCCATCCCCCTCGCCAGTGAGGCACGTTGGGATGACAGTCTGGTGGCTTCTCCTCCTCAGCAACAGAGTTTAGTTTGTTAACCCAAAGAAACCTCTACCTGCAAACCTGGCCAATGAAACATGAGGGGAAATCCAGTCATTTCAGACTAGATTTTTAAGAAGAATCTTCTCACTCCTGTGAAAATGCCACAGGAGGAAGGAAATGGCCGTAGCCATTTTACAAAGGACAAAGCCAATGCCAGGGCGGCACAGCGGAGAAATGCACGGAGCCCAGGTCTTTGACAGTAGCACTGAGCCTCTGACCAATCGGCTCTAAAGGACGCCCTTCTTCCGACTTCAGGTTAGAGGGGCTACTGCATTTCCTCGTTTTTCCTCAACCCGAGTCAGGTTTTCAGTACTTGTAGCTGAAAGACTATGTCATTTATTACACAGTATCAGAAACGATACGATGACTTGGATTGAATGAGTGGAATGAATCACATTCCCCTTCTTGGAAAACACTAGGGCTGAGAGACAAAGAGGGAAACTGTTGTTTAGTTGTGAGGAACTGAACTGAACGAGTACATGGAAACACGGAACTTGCCCTGGTTGAGTGGCTCCTTGGGTTGAAGTGTCAACCCACACACCAAAAGGCTGTGGGTTCGATCCCCAGTCAGGGCACATACCTAGGCTGTGGGTTCAATCCCCGTTTGGGCCTGTATGGGAGGCAACCAAAGCTTCTCTTATCACATTAATGTTTCTTTCTCTCACTCTCTCCCCCTCCCTCCTTCTCCCTTCTTCTCTAAAATCAATAACATATCTTCAGGTGAGGATTAAAAAAAACAAGATAAGACAAAACATGGAAGTTGCATGAAGCAGTATGAAAAGAATACGCAGACAAAGGAGCCAGCTAGAGGAGAGAACAGGCATGGATGTGCAGCGAGAAGAACCCGTTAGAAAGACATGACTGTTCCTTTGAGAAAAATATTCTTTTTAACTTTTCAGACACTCCGTGATGCCTAGCTACGGTTTTCTTACCCCAAGATTTCCATGAGATATCTCTGTAGCCTTAAACTGTATTCCCCGTCACAGGAGTTAGGCTGAGCATGTTCTCTGTTATTTAACAAGCTGTGTCTCAGGACACATGGGAGTAGATGGAAAGGGGAAAGTAAAATCAGGTTAAAACTGCAAATAAAAAGGTCAAAAACAACAAATAAGGGATGAAAGAATGGCTCCAATGATGGTAAAACTTAACAAATGAGGTTATAAAGGAAATAAAAAGTGAACAAGATAATTATGTAATCAGTAGCGAACAGATTGGCCACTAAGAGAAAATAAATCATGCAAGTGTCAGAGATGTTCTATACAAGCCCAGCATCAGGCTTTCAAATCCTTTTCTGACACATCTTCACCTTTCATTTATTCTTAGGTTTTTGGAAAAGAATGCCAAGCCTTGACGTTTTCTTTCTGCAACTTCTCTCCCCTCTCCCCTCCTCCCTTACCCAAATGGAGTCCAGCTAATAGTACCCCACATTAGTCCCGAGTACATGTCGCTTAGGGTGCTGCAACAATTGTCAAGTCAATCAGCATGGCTCTGGTATCGCCTCACTGTAAATCAGAACTCTGAACATGTCATTCCTACTCAAAAATTCTCAATCGCTCTTTCATGTTTCTGGTAGTAAGCCCATATTACCCCTTAGCTGAGTTAGCATACAGAATCTTCATACTATAGCATTTTAAACCATCTTTTATGCCCGTACTATCTCTTCCAATTACAGTCTCCTCCTACCATCCAACCTTCTTCCCATTTGCTTCCGTCAGGCTGAACTGCTCTGTTCTGCATACAAACCTCATCATTTTCTAATTCTGTACCTCAGCTTAGGCAGCTACCTTCATCTGCAGCTGAATTTTCTCCCACCCTTGCACACAGCACAAAGGAGTAATAGCTTTTTAGAAATAGCTGCACATTCTAATTAATAAAAGCAGTATATGAAGGATCAGAGTAGATACATGCCAAATCACTCTAAGAACTTCTTTACCAAAACAGAAAGACAGAATGTGGCCAAAGTCAGAGTTCTTCAGCAAGACAGCAGCAAACCTAGGACTATCCATAGGTATCTGCCAGAGACCAGATCCTTTCAGTAGGTCCTTCAGTTCCAACTCTGAAGCCATCTCATTAAAACAACAACAACAAAAACCCCTGCCTTGCTCTTTAAGCTTTGTTACTGTTATATGAATATGTCTCATGAGTCCAATAGACTCGAAAGCAGATAACCACATCTTACTCCAATTTTAGTCCACAGCCCAAAGAATAGTAACTTACAAGTAAGAGAGGCTCAATAAATATTTGCCTAAATTTATTCCTAGGCTATTAGAAAACAAAAGGGACAATGACATTTCCCTTTCTGTCTTCAGGTAACATACCGTATTTATTGGACTCTAAGACACACCCCCATTCAGGAGGAAAATGGGGGTATGTCTTAGAGTCCCAATGTAGCTTACCTGGCTTCCTGTGTGTGTGTGTGGGGGGGTGGTGGCAGCAGTGGAGTGGAGTGACAGGTTATTAAATATTTTACCATATTTTTTGCTTCAAAATCTTTCCCCCTATTTTCCTCCTCTAAAACCTAGGTGCGTCTTATGGCCCTGTGAGTCTTATAGTCCTAAAAATACGGTAATAGGAAAGGCCTTAGAAAGGGTTTGTATTTCTCTCAAAAAGAGAATCAGAGTTAGCCAAAATCTAGTTTAGAATATAAAAACACAATTAAAATGTGTAATAATATCACACTGAATGAGAAACAGAAGTTTCTGAGAAAAGTCAATTAGGAAATTCAATGAGAATTGAATTGGGCTACTACCTCAGTAGCAACTCAAGTCAGAGTTTCTTAGCATATTTATTTTATTTGTAATGGCAAAATCAATACCAATAAAGATCACATGTTGAACTTGAGGACTTCTGGCCAAGATGGAAGCATAGGTAGACACACTGTGCCTCCTCACACAACCCAAATAAGGACAACAACAATTTAGAAACAAAAAAAAACAAACAAAACTGACAGAAAAATTGAACTGTATGGAAGTTGGACAACCAAGGAGTTAAAATAGACACATTCATCCTGACCATTAGGAGGGGCGGAGCCTGTGGCCGAGCACAGAGAGGTTGCGGCAAAAAAAGTGGTGGCTTGTGGAACCCAGGCGCGCAAGGCAGCAGCTGACAGATCCCCAGGCCTGCAATATGGTAGCGGGCAGACCCTGGGTGCGCAGGCAGTGGCTGGCAGACCCTGGGGTGCAGGGTTGCAGCCAGCAGACCCAGTGGGGTGGCATACTGTGGAGGGGAACAGCATGCAAGGCGCTGGTGGACCAGGCAGTCCTCCATTCCTGCGCAGATAAACCAGGTTAAACTGGGGAGAGAGACAGACTGTACAACCCAGGGCCCCAGTGACAGGAAATAAAGCTTCAAACCACCAATTCAAAACACCTGTGGGGGTTGAGGTGCCAGGAGAAACTCCCAGTCTCACAGGAGAGTTCACTGCAGAGACCCACAGGGTCCTTGAGTGTACACAAGCCCACCCACACAGGAATCAGCACTAGAAGGGCCCCATTTGCTTATGGGAAGTGGGGGAAGTGACTGAAATCCGGCAGAGAGCAGAACAAGCACCATTGTTCACTCTCTGACCCCTGCCCCACATACAGTGTCAAAACCCAGAGACCTCGGTTACCCCGCCTGGGTGAACACCCCCCTCACTATGTAACAGCTGTATCAAGACAAAAAGAAATGGCCCAAACGGAAGAACAGATCAAAGCTCCAGAAAAAATACAACTAAGTGATGAAGAGATAGCTAACCTATCAGATGCATAGTTCAAAGCTATGGGGATCAGGATGCTCACAGAATTGGCTGAATTCGGTCACAAATTAAATGAAAAAATGAAAGCTACAATAAGTGAAATGAAGGAAAATGCACAGGGAACCAATAGTGATGGGAGGAAAACTGGGACTCAAATCAATGGAGTGGACCAGAAGGAAGAAAGAAACAACCAAACAGAAAAAAAGGAAGAAACAAGAATCCAAAAAAAATGAGAGGCTTAGGAACCTCCAGGACATCTTTAAACGTCCCAACATCCGAATTATAGGGGTACCGGAAGGGGAAAAGGAAGAGCAACAATTGGAAAAGTTATTTGAACAAATAATAAAGGGGAACTTCCCCAATCTGGCAAAGGAAATAGACTTCCAGGAAGTCCAGGAAGCTCAGAGAGTCCCAAAGAAGTTGGACCCAAGGAGGAACACACCAAGGCACATCAGAATTACATTAGCCAAGATTAAAATGAAGGAGAGAATTCTAGAAGCAGCAAGGGATAAGGGGACAGTCACCTACAGAGGAGTTCCTATCAGATTGTCAGCTGATTTCTCAAAGAGACCTTATAGGCAAGAAGGGGCTGGAAAGAAGTATTCCAAGTCATGAAAGTCAAGGACCTACGTCCAAGATTGCTCTATCCAGCAAAGCTTTCATTTAGAATGGAAGGGAAGATAAAGTGCTTCCCAGAGAAGGTCAAGTTAAAGGAGTTCATCATCACCAAGCCCATAGGAACTGTTAAAGGGACTTATCTAAGAAAAAGAAGATAAAAAATAGGATAGTAAAAAGACAGCAAACTCACAGATATTAACAACCACACCTAAAACAAAAGCAAACTAAGCAAATAGCTAGAACAGGAACAGAACCACAGAAATGGAGATCACATGGAGGGTTAGCAACAGGGGAATGGGAGGAGAGGGGGGAAAAGGTACAGAGAATAAGTAGCATAGACGGTAGGTAGAAAATAGACAGGGGGAGGGCAGGAATAGTGTGGGAAATCTAGAAGCC